>JAAGKR010001460.1:0-60313 GCA_011419295.1 Clarias macrocephalus
GATTAAGTTGAATCAGGTGTGTTAGAGCAGTGAAAGCAATAGGATGTGCAGGGACAGGAGCTGCTCCAGGATCAGGGCTGGGAGAGGAAACCTGCGCTTATACTGTTTGCAGAAGGAGGGACACTTTATCAAGGAACTGCTTGTATGCGCGTATCTTATTGGCTGATTGGGACGGTGTCACGTGGAGGACAGTCCAATGGTGACGTGCCACACTCTGGTTACTTTGAGGAGCTCAGGGGTTTGTGCGTTCCTTTCTCTTGCCTAGTTCATCTACTTCACCGAGCTTCATCGAGCTCAAATCCGAATAAAACCAGCAATCTCCCCGTGTCTGAGGCGGACGTGCAGAAGACGCTTTACCCCCTCCATCATGTTGCCGTTATTACTGTTCGCGTTTGTGGCCGCAGTGGCGCGCGCCAGTGATGTGCTCGAGTTTACAGATGATGATTTTGAGAGCAGAATCGGAGACCATGACATGATCCTGGTTGAATTTTTCGCACCCTGGTAAGCTCCTGAAGACTTTGCATGGGGTTATAAAAAAAATCTAAGCATTTGCATGTTATTAAAATACGGTGATTTGCAGCTTTAGCGAATGAATTCAGTGCAAAATCTTAGGGCAGGTAAAATATCGCTCTTACTTTGCGTGTCGTAGTTCACGTTAAGGCCAGATTTACAGCATTCGTACGCGTTATGTTTTATAACTTTAGTTTCAGTTTCAGTCCGGAGACGCTTCATTATTTTACCATTTTAGCTTCTTCAGTTTTTAGCGTTAACTAGCTTAGCATTTGTTAACCAGTTGTTATAATTTATAGGTATCTCCCTATTTCAAGCCTTACTGAAAGGTTGGTTATGCTTAACAGACTATAATTATAACTTAAATCTGCACCTAATTATAACAAATGAGCTTCTCCATCACGAACTAGCCCACTTTGTTCATCCTAGCATAACTAGCTCACTGTACTTCCTGTTAGCAATGAGCTAACTGCTAGCCCATTTCAGATTAACTTCATGTTTGCTAGGTTCCGGTTTTATATGCTGACAACTGAAGTAAATACATATTTTTTAAAAAGAAAACTACAATAAATGTAGACAGAGAAATGTGTGATTTATTGCTGTTTCATGGAGGAAAGCTAAGGCTGTTTGGAGGCGTGGCGTCCTCATGGTGTAACGTTGTGATTGGGCCGTGAAGTTTCGTTGGCCGCCTCTGATTGGTTCACGTCTGCGAGTCCGTAGTGCAGCCAGCTTTACCACGGCAGAACTTATCGATGAGTTGGGAAGAGACTTTTAACTGTCCTCATCATCCCTAGTCACAGACAACTAAGTCTTGACTACTGCCCTGTTTTGAGATCTTTGTGCAGCTTTGCTAAAGTTCATGACTTAACTATGTCTGAATGAGAAGTTAAACTCTCCTGTGTCTTTTCCCCCTGTAGGTGTGGTCACTGTAAGAAACTTGCCCCAGAGTATGAGGCTGCTGCTACTCGCCTGAAAGGCATTGTCCCAATTGCCAAGGTAAAGCTTTCTCACCAAGCACTGTCAAACTTGTGCATCCATTAAATCAATAGCATTAATCCGGATTTATCCTGTATGAATGAGATTTCAGCCTGATTCAGATATTATTAGAATCCTAGTGTGATTACTGCTACACTTCTTTAAGCTGTGATCACACAAGCTTAACATCAGCTTGGTATTGTTTTACCTGCCTTTAGGTGGATTGTACAGCAAACTCCAACGTGTGCAGTAAATATGGTGTGAGTGGCTACCCAACTCTGAAGATTTTTAGAGGTGGAGAGGAGGCTGGGGCTTATGATGGGCCAAGAACTGCAGGTATGACTTTACCATGTTTATTTAAAAAATATATATATATATATATATAAATCATCTCTCTTACATGTTTGTCATTCTATAGCAGCTATTGGGGCAATTAGGCTTAGATGCTCCACCACCAGTTTGGCACTGTTGGACCCTTAGGCAAGGAGCATCTATAATGCCTAGCCACTGAGATACAGGGCATCCTAAGTGCCGTTCCCAAACATGGTGAAACGGCAGGAACTGCATCCTGCATAAAACTTGAGCCAATAACTTTCAGATAAAATGATCCAGTGTAGCAACCCTGAATAAGGGGAACATGTTCAAGTAAAAAAAAAAAAAAAAAAAAAAAGCAGTAACTTTACTTTAAATATTCTAAACCTCTCGTTCCTTATTTGCACTTAGTTTACAGGATGAGAAGTTGTCACATGTAGTTATGTCTACATCCTGGTCCTTATCCTGAAAAACGTTGTCTTGCTAGATATGAAGCCACACCCCCTGGATGTATTTGTGGTTAAGAGACAAGGGCTGGATAAACAGCTGCCACGTTGAACCATGGGACCTTAATTCTGATTTCGATTTCTTGTTTGCCATTTCTTGATTTCTTTCTTAGATGGGATTGTCAGCCACCTTAAAAAGCAGGCAGGTCCAGCCTCAGTAGAGCTTAAATCCGAAGAGGAATTCACAAAATTCACTGGAGATCGTGATGCCAGCGTTGTCGGTGAGCATATATCATTATATTTTTAATTTTATAGACTAGGAAGTTCAACAGAAATAGCATTTAAAGACGGTCATGTTTTCAGGATTCTTTGCTGATGCTGGAAGCGCTGCACAGAGCGAGTTCCTCAAGTCAGCCAGTGCTTTAAGGGAATCATACCGCTTTGCTCACACGAATGTGGATGCACTTCTGAAAAAGCACAACATCGAGGGGGAGTAAGTAGACCTTGTTTTTCTGGCTTCAGTTTGCTTTCACTTTTGGTTTTTGCTACGGCAGGTTAGGGTTTTATCAACGACTTTAGTTTTTGCTGCCTTTGTTTCCTGATCAGTCTGTGGTTGTCCCTCCCCCTTCTGTCCTTTTAGGGGTGTCATCCTGTTCCGCTCCCCTCGCCTCGCTAACAAATTTGAAGACAGCACTGTTCAGTTTGCTGAAGAGAAATTCACTAACGCCAAACTCAAGAAATTTATTCAAGATAACATGTAAGTAGCATTTTTTTTTTATTTATCTGGATACCTCTTCATTTTGAATATTAGCACATTTTTATAAAACTAACTTATTTTTGTGGGACAGTTTTGGAATTTGCCCTCACATGACTGATGACAACAAAGATCAGCTGAAAGGCAAGGACCTGTTGGTGGCCTATTATGATGTAGACTATGAGAAAAACCCCAAAGGTTCCAACTACTGGAGGAACAGGTAGACATTCATTTGTGCTTTGATTTCCCATGTGTGATCATGAGGAGGAGACCTTCCTAAATCTTAATTAATACACTGCATGTTTAGCTATTGGTGCTACGATGTGTCTATATGGTCTTTTTTGTTTAGCTAGTGTTATACAGTCAAGACTTAAAAATGGTAGGAAATGCAGCAGGTTGCTTCTGTGCTTATCATGGTGGCTAGCCAGGTCAGACACTTGCTCTGTATGCAGGGTCATGAAGGTGGCCAAGAGTTTCCTGGATCAGGGAAAGAAGCTGAGCTTTGCAGTGGCCAATAAACATCTCTTCAGCCATGACGTGTCTGAGCTTGGTCTGGACACCAGCAGTGGAGAGCTGCCTGTTGTTGGCATCCGAACTGCCGGTGGTGATAAATATGTCATGCAGGACGAATTTACGTAAGCACTGCTTCATTCTGAATCTATTGTTACAATAAAGTTCAAATTAACAGATTATAACAAGTTCTCTAGGTACAGTGACCACCCCCCCCCCCCCCCTCCTTTACAACTTTGTGAGAAGAGAAAAGATCTCGCTTACAATTTTTCTAATGTTTATTGCAGCCGTGACGGGAAAGCCTTGGAGAAATTCCTTCAGGATTACTTTGATGGAAATTTAAAGCGGTACCTGAAATCCGAGCCTATTCCTGAGAGCAACGATGGCCCAGTCAAGGTGCGTGTGCATGCCATTACATTTCCAGCGTCATTTAAACGTTTCCTGTTTTTCACTTCTGCATTAACCTGGATCATTGTTTTTAGGTTGTTGTGGCTGAAAACTTTGATTCCCTTGTTAACGATGAGAGCAAGGACGTTCTCATCGAGTTTTATGCACCCTGGTGTGGCCACTGCAAGAGTCTTGAACCTAAATACAAGGAACTTGGTGAGAAGGTAAGTGTCTGCTAAGCTTCTCGCTAGGATTACTCTGAAGGGAAATAGTCTGGCTTTTCAGGAGCACCAACTAGTGTGATTCATGGACTAAGTAAAAGCTCCAGTGTTCTGTGGGCTCATATTTTCCTTACTTACTTGGCAAAAAAATTGGTAGCCAATCATGTAATAATACATAGTTAACTATAAGTGTTTTAATACAGAAATAGTTCTACAACAACCTGTATAAGAGGTAACTCAATCATGACTTCTTTTCTAAGAATGTGTCTGATGCAGCAGTGTACTCCACAGCATCAGAATTTTGCAACATAGGCCTGAATGTCTAGACTTGACTCTAACCACCTTCTGTAATCATTTTCAGCTTTCCAACGATCCCAATGTTGTTATTGCCAAGATGGACGCCACAGCCAACGATGTACCCTCCCCATATGAAGTCCGAGGGTATGTACTAGTGCAGCAGTTTTGTGGATTTTAAATGGGGCAGCTCAGTGCTGGAGTTAAGAACCTTAAAATTAAAAGTCCCATGTAGCATTGAAGCATTAAACTCCATTCCACGCTTTTGACTTTTCCTGATGTGCTCTTCTTTTCCAGATTCCCCACCATTTATTTCTCACCAGCTGGGCAGAAACAGAGTCCAAAGCGATATGAGGTTTGTTTGTTTTTTTTGTATTTACAGGCAACATTTAATTTACAGGCAATCATTTGGGTGGTTTAAGCTAATCAGGTTCGATGTATTTGTTTTCAGGGAGGTCGTGAAGTCAGCGACTTCATTTCATATCTGAAGAAGCAAGCATCTAATCCACTGGTGGTTATGGAGGATGAAGAGAAGAAGAAGACAAAGAAGAAGAAGTCTGAGTTATAGGTCATCAAATGGCAAAGCACCTGACAGGAATCACTTAGAGGAGCTAAATGATATTCCAATTTTAGTGAACAACCGAATGCTCTGACTTAATGTCGGCTCTCTCTTGGGCCAGCTGCTCTGGGGACGCTGTGGAACGTTGTCGTGACCAGGCCTTTGTGTGATTAAAAAAAAATAGTTAAATGGGTACAGTGTGGTCAAATTGAGATCAATTAACTTTTCCCACACTGTACCTCCAACAGATGCACTTTGGTTTTGAGACCAAGTCCAGTCACATTTTCTTTCTCATGGAAAAGGGGAGGGGGTTTGACAAACAATTAGGACTTTTCCCTTTTTTTTTTTTTTTTTTTTTGTACCATACCTTGTTTTTGTACATTTGGGGAGATTGTGAAATAAAGGCCTACTAAACCCAGAGCTGTGTTAATGGTTTATTATTATTATTATTCCTTAGAAACCATTTAGTGATATTAATTTGGTATGTTTTGGAAGCTATTTTTTTTATTTCATTTTAAAGGAACTACTTGGCTTGTTAGTTGCGTAGGTGTACAGAATCATTGGCTGGCTTTATGTAAATAAACCTGATGTGTGAAGTATTGTAAATAAAGTGCTCTACATAATCAGGAAATGATCAGATGAACGTTAAAGCCTGAAAAACCAGTTTGTCTGGGAAATAAATTTCTGGGAACACATTTTACGAAATACTAGCAATGTGTTTTAAAATACTACTCACTAGGTGGCAGTGTAGCCAAAGACATTGCTGTTAACCTAACTGAATGATTATTGATTAATGTTTTTAAATGATCCCTTTTTTTTTTTTTTTTAAATACACACACACAAAAAAAAAGTCTACTTTATCAAAACCTGAAAGGATAGTGCTAAACCGTGAACTTTGTAGAAGAAATGCGGTCGGAAAAACGATCATGGATGGAGGTCAATTGGTGAAGTTGAGAAAACAGTAAAAACTAAATTAAGAGCATTTCCGTATGCGCCAAATGTGATGAAGGCTCACAAGACTGGACTTTCCTTTAACAGCATTTGGCAGATGTCTTCATTCAGAGAAATGTACAGAAGTACTTTCGCGTTTCATTCAAAAAATATACTGTAGAAGTACCATCAGTCATGCACTGTTAGGAAGGATTTAAATTTTTTTAATACTTAAGAAACATAAGTATAGTTGTTGTTTGAAGATTGCCTTTGAAGTTTGTTCCACCACCTATGTGGAGAAACAAAAAATCTAGATGCATGTCTGCTATCTGAGTAGCAGAGGACGAATGGTGCACATAGGCAGTCCTGCTAGGAGTGAGTTGCAGCCTTTGGTTCAGTCTTGTAATAACAAAGAACTGAACAAGCACCTGAGTAGCCTGTGTGGAGAGAAATTCTTCTGATGTCATAAAGAAAAAATTGACAAGAGTGAGTAAGTTTAGTAAAATGAGGCAAAAAGGACTGTTGATTGTCCTGGGTTACAGACGACCACAAGGTTGTGGGCAGTGACTGAAGGTATGATCTAAGTGTTCTCCATGGAGATCATAAGATCCTGACAGGGGGATGAATCACCTGGAATGAACAGTTCAGTTTTGCTGCGATTAAGGTTCATCGATGAGCTATCATCCAAGATGAGATGTCTGCCAGACATGCCGTGATCCATGTAAAAAAACAAGTGTCTGAGGGAGAAAAGAATGAGTTGAGTGTCATCTGCATAACAATGGTATACAAAGCCTTGTGAGAATATGACATCACCTAGAGATCAGAACAGAAAAGGACAAAGTGCTGAGTCTTGTGGGACACCAGTGGAGCATCTGCACAGAGCATATATGGATCCACTCCACGTCACTTACAGTACGTTTACATTTAGGCATATAGTCGACGGCGTTAAGAGCGACTTACATTTTTATCTCATTATACATCTGAGCAGTTGAGGGTTAAGGGCCTTGCTCAAGGGCCCCAAAGTGGCAACTTTGTGGTTGTGGGGTTTGAGTAACATGGGACCTTCCGAACCATAGTCCAATGCCTTAACCACTGAGCTACCCTTCATGTGAAAACTGCTGCATTTCTATAAGAAAACCAGCTGTTAATGAGACTAATCAGAAAAAAGGCTTTAATTTGTTAGGGAGCATAAAGATTAGACTTTGGAGCAATGGAAAAGGGTCATGTGGTCTGATGAGTCTGGATTTAGCCTATTCCAGTGCGATGAGTGCGACAGCTGATAACCTGAATGTATTGAATGACCAGGTTATTACATCTATGGAGTTTTTCTTCCATGTTGGCTGATCAAGAGCGGTTCTGGTAGCACGAGGGATCATTTTCACACATACATGAATCTGACACCACATTGGTAGTGTAATCAAAGCTAAAGGTGATTGAATGTCTCTTTTTTTTGTTGTTTTTTTGTTTTGGCCTGACAGTGTAGTAATGCATAGAACCAACATAATCACAGAAACACACAAACACAGCACGCAGGGAAAAGATTCATGTTTCATTTTTATTAACAAACATTACAAACCATAAGACAGTCAAATTCCGACATACAAAATATCCCAAGCAATGGAAAAGTATGCATTTGTGATTTCTTGACAATCTGCCAGGCACTTCTGTACAGTATCACGCCCAAAACTATCAGATACAAACATTGATCTAATTCATGTTTGTTTTTTTTTGTTTTTTTTTGCCTGAGTGGTCATGTCAGAAAGCAGAAAGCAATGCTGAAATGGTGTAGATTGTAGATCTGCAAACATCCTGCTAGCCACAACTGCTAGCCATAACAAGCACCAGTGCAATCAAGAACATGGTGAGTAAAAAAAAAAAAAAAAATTTTTTTTTAAAAGAACACATTTGTAAGGTCAGTCGGAGAAAAAGTGCTACTTAGTGTAAGTACTAAGTACAGACAAGCACTGTGTGTGAACTTTAATAGTTTTAGATCACATTATGCTCCACTGTAATACTATCATTTAATTAATTAATTTATTTATTCTTATTTGTATTTTGTTTTATCCATACAACACACTTATCATTGACTGCAAGTAACTTTCATTTCACTCATCACAGAGCTAAAGCTTGTACACAAACTTTGGTTCCTTTGAGCATCACATCAAGTCACAACATTCTTATTACACTGAAAGCATGACAATACATTTAACTTTAACCATGACATTTATAAGCCTTTAGAGACTCTCACTGTTTCAGTTGCGTCTAGCTCGCACACATCCGTTCATTCAAACATAGATGCAGCCAATCCGGTTTGTCTGAAAGTCTCAGCGACCTGTCTGGAGTGCTGGATTTTAGCCGAAAGGGCTTCAAACACATCGTTCTGATCCTGAGCAGTGGCTGTTTTGTAGATAAACTGTCCCAAAGACTCCAAGCCCCTCATGCCGAGGTTCACACCGCAACCTTTCCAGTGGAGGAAAAAAAAAATCAGTTATAGGAAAAATAATTTCAAAAATGTTTTTAAACATCCAACTATGTACAGTACCAATAGTATATCTGACATACAGTAATATATCTGAATGTTAGCATATCATATGTAAGTACATCTGAATCTTTCAGCTGACTTCATTTTATTGCTACATAATGTTGCTGAGCCAAAAAATGACCAACTGAAGCAACCCCAGAACTGCCTCCAGAGGCTTGTACAGTGGCCACAATGCATCATGGGTACACTGCTCCCCTTTCCTTTTTACCCGGATGCACCCATTGCTCTGAAATAGAGTCAATCTGAACTCAGGTGATCACCATTCAGCACTATACTTCCAGGTTTTGATTATGTGTTCTTAATCCAGTTTCAATCATTTCAAATCTCCTTAGTTGTTTGCAGCCCAAGCATTTGAACCCTCTGAATTGTCACCTTCTATTTTGGCCACGCAGTGCATGCACGCATTATTTACAACAGTTGAATTATACCTGGAGTTTAGCTGAATCAGTGGACAGACGAAAACAAACTTACCAGTATCAAAGTTCAGCATCCGTGCTGCCTCTCCCTCCACAGTGACAGCCACATTGTCGCCCTCGATGTAGGCTGCGCTGATGCGTCGGTGGGACAGCATGATCTCGAAAAGCCTGCGGCTGCACTGCATGCTGTGCAGAGTCAGCTCGCTCACACGGGGCTCTATGTCAGTCTTATACGCATTAAAGGATTGGTGAAAGATGTTCTTCATTATCTGAAATAATAGAGAAAAAACATTAAAGAGGTTTGTGAATGACTGTCTCTGTAATATACAGACATGGAGAAGAAACAAACTTGGATTGTGTTTATTGAGATATAAAACCAAAAAAAAAATAGACATTAGAAAGACATAAGGCAACATAAATGAGTTAATGGCACTGCCTCACATCATTGCCCCGTCATTCCTCCTGTGGTGTCTTGGTAACGTCTTCCCTATCCTCTGCACCCATCTCTCTCTACTCACAACACACTGATTCTCTCTTGCTGTAACCAGGTAACAGCATGTGTTTCTGTGAATGACGTGCTCTATCGGCTGTGCACGGTGACACCACCATCTCAATAAACCTCTTCGCACTGTCTCACTCTCACTGTCTACCCTTAGTCTGAACATCTTTTTCAACATTTTTCCATCAAGTCACTTAGAGGGGAAAAAGCCCCGACCTTGCCTTCTTTGGGACTCTTTCCTTCTTCCACGCCTCATTTCTTTACATCCAATTAAATCAAATGACGTCGATTAAATTAAAGAAATTTGATTCTTTTTAAAAACTGTGACAGACTGCAGATTTCCTAAACATACAATTTCGGATGTTTATACAGTATAACCACCTCAGCAGCGACCTCATTTCCCCTCTCATCTGGTCCAACCACTCGGCATCACCAGTACACTAATCACCAGCCTGATCATCTGTCACCACCTGCACTTGTTTCTCACTGGTTCATGCCTTACGTTAAATGTTTTTTTAATGCCTGAATGATTCATAGGTCACTGTGTGGCCTAACAAACAAAAATACATTGCTCTGAAACTGCTCAGGTACAAGGACTGGAGTGAAAATGAGAGCCAAAAACTTGCCAACAATGAGAGTCCTTCAGGAGGCCTGGAGAAATATTCCTCAAGAAGCAAATATGAAGAAATAAGCCAATAAGACTTTTGCATAGTACTCTGTTTTACATTGAAATTTGCTGGAGAGTATTTGCAGAGATACTAACTTTTGTGCAAATGACGCACACACTCACAGTCGCAGTGTCCAAGGACGTTTAGTACCACCTTTGTAATGCATAGTTCACACTCTGCGTCTGTTTTTCAAGTCATTACCGGGCACAGTTGTTCCGATCAATATCATGGCTTTAACTCTGTCCCTGTTGTTCCTGGTCCTGCTTTTGCCCAGTTCACACTGATTGCTGACTACCTGGCATTTGTAAATATAGCTTTTCCGATTCATATTATGATTGATTATTAAAGTTTCGTCTGTCTACAATCGCGTCCTCCAGTCTGTTCTCTGACAACTTTCTGTTCCACTAAAGCCAAGACTTTATGTCTGACTTTTATATCTGATTGAACTGCCCTGCCAAGTAAACCTGGATTTAACTAAGCAAAGAGGTCTTCCTTTGGATAATTACAGCAGTGATTAATAGGGTTCATCTGACAACAGCTTATTTAACCCTAACCGATGCAGTGAGCAGCAGTAAAGAAATTAAAAACGGGTTGTTTATACAGTATAACCACCTAAGCAGCAACCTCATTTGCCCCCTCGTCTGTTCCAACCACTCAGCATTCAGCATCACCAGTACACTAATCACCAGACTGATCATCTGTCATCATCTGTAGCTGTTTCTCAAAAAACAACCATGTCAGAAGACATATGCTGTGGTCGTGGCAACAATATGTCCTTGTTTCAAGAGAAACAAATTATTGGGTTGCATCAAGAAAAGCAAACTTGGAGTTTACTGAAACTATAAAACTTGAACAGGGGTGGTTAATGACCACTTGGAAGGTCCCAGGTTCAAAAACTAGCACCATTAAGTTTCCACTGTAAGGTCCTTGATGTATAATGAAATTAAAATGTAAGATGCTCTGGATAAGGGCTTCTGCCAAATTATGTAACTGGAAATGCATTATTAAATCCTGGAAAGACAGTGATGATACATCATCTTTGAGGAAAAACTGTGGTTGTAAAAAACACTTTGAATGATCGTAATCAGAGAGCACTTAAACATTTGTGAAATCAAATCATTAAAAAGCAACTGTAGAACTCTCTGCTGTGTTTAATAGTGAAAGTAAAAGCATTTAAAACACATGCACAATGTGAAGAGTACGTAAGGGAGTGGGACTAAACAGCTGTGTAGTCTTAAGAAAACCATTTATCAAAAAAAGTCATGGAAAAAGGTCATGTGGTCCGATGAGGTCACATTTCCCCTGTTTCATCATGCCTAGTGCCTACCATGCAAACCTGTGTGGGCAGTATTATGATCTGGGGTTTCTTCTATTGGTCAGGTCTATGTTCAACGACATTATGTGCCCAAAAAAATTTTGGTCAGCTGACTACCTGAATATACTGAATGATTAGTTTTCCCTTCAAAGATTTTTCCTTGTCTGATCATTTTCCATCATGATGATGTCAGGATTCAGGCTCAGATTGTGAAAAAGTGTTTCAGGGACTATGAGACAGTTTTTCACATGGATTGGGTCCAGAATCCCAACCCAATTCAGAATCTTTGTGATGTGCTGGAGAAAACTATATGCTGCGGTCCCACAATCAATACAAGATTTTGGAGAGAAATCAATGCGACTCTGGACGGAAATAAATGTTGTGACATTGCATAAGACTATCTAAACTAGTCCCCAAAAAAATAAATAAAATTAGAGTGTGTGAGTATTTTTTTTTGGCAGGGCTGTGTATTTACAGTATTAGAGCAAACATTTATTAACACCAAACTACTGCATATCATAATATAATAAAATAAAACCATATAAGCTATAAATTATAATTACTATACTAATGTGAACTGCAAAATCATATTCTTTATTTTTATCGGCCTTAAGAAGTCCTACATGTACTGTATGGCGGCGAACTGATATAAACACCAACATTCTTCCAATGCCATCTTTTTAGAGCTGTCGGAAGTATTTATCCTGGATGCATGCAGATTGAATTCCCCATGCTCCCTGTGTAACACTACTCACTCACTCATCATCTATACCACTTCATCCTGTATTCAGGATCACGGTGGGCCTGGAGCCTATCCCAGGAAACTTAGGGCACAAGGCTGGGTACACCCTGGACAGGGGGCCAATCCATCGCAGGGCACACACACACACACACATACACACACTCTTTCTAATTTTGGACTGCCAATCAACCTAAACTACATGTCTTTGGACAGTGGGAGGAAACCGGTGTACCCAGAGGAAACCCACCAAGAAAGGTGAGAACATGCAATCAAACCCGGACCCTGGAGGTGCAAGGCGACAATGCTCACCATTACACAATCGTGTTGTAAACTAAATATAGACTGTCTGTGATTATAATGTCTGAAATAACTGATATAGTGATAGTTGTTTTCAGTATGGAACCCAACCCAGGTCACAGTAGTTGAGTTGTCGGTTTGGAAGCTGAAGATGCGATTTTGTTATCATGATAACGAACCAGTGGAAAAACTGAACTGAATCCCTGTGGTGTGCAAATGATGCTTTAAAAGCCTGTTAAATTGATGCATGGTGTTATTCATAGGCTTATTACTGAGGAGTTGGCCGTGTGACGCAGGAAACGCAGCATTTTCGAATCCACAGATGTGCACGCCAGGGCCATGTATCGGTGTCGAAATGTTCCGTAGATCTTCAAGTGAAATCCAGGCTTGAAGGAGGTTTGAGAGGAGCTGCGAGGTTCTTTGACAGCGTCGATGCCGTATGCGGACAGGTCAAAGTACAGGCTGTGAGCTCTGATCTCCGGTGTAGGGACCTATAAAGAGGAGAGGTTAAAATATTCAGTACCATTTTTAAGGCCAAAAAAAAAAATTTGTGTAAATTCAGAACAAAATAAATGGTCAGTTGTCTTGCATTGTGTTCTGTTCTCTGCACATTTCATATCAGTATAATGTGAAGTGCAGTTCGAATCAAATTACAGCTGGGTTAATACATTTATTCACCAGCATTCATTGAACTGGAAAAGAAAATGGTACAGAATGTTTTGTTATTAAGAATGAAAGGTCAGGTTTTATCTCTTCTATTTATGGCAGAGGATGTAGTTAGTCTAAATAAGAGGCCATCGCTCTTTCCTAACTTAATTGGTCTTGGTTTACACTGACGTAACTAGGCATGGAAATTCAATTCCTGGATTACATTTTCTATGTATGGCAGATTCCACTTGACGAGCAATTAATAATTCGTGGAATCACAGCACAGTATGACCCAGCAAGGTCGCGTGAGAAAACGATCTTGACCTTGAAGACTAGGAAATGAGCCTCACGTCTCAGATAACACTGATCTCCCTTCATGTGGATAGACGCACAAACCAATCACTGGTAAAAATAAATAAATAAATAAATGTAAAAATCAAATGCAGTTCAAACTGTGACCTTCAACTGACTGAATGGACTTGGCTCCAGCCAACTCTCAGAGATTTAGTGTGTATAGTTGTGTGGGAGTGTTTGTATTCGAAGGCCAGTGCAGACCTTTGGTTGACCTTGTCTTCTTCCCATTTGTCACTGTACACCACCCAGTGACAATTAATCACCTCGTATTTATATCTCATGTCAGTTCTGGTTCACTTGCGGCAGCTTGTTTTTCGTGCCTGAAAGCTTTTAGGCATCTAATGTTCAAAGACCCAAAAACCCAGTGCTACCAGTAATGACTGGTCTGATGTTATAAATAGCACGATCTCAAATTGAGCTGCTGGTGTTTCGTCTCCGTGGCTTTGCTGGGAACGCAGGGAGATCACTACGATGTCAGGAATTAATAAACAAACTACAGGAAATGGCATCTACTATATATCTTATGGTTGTTTACATCTTATGAGATTGTTCCCTTTGCTGGGAATTTGTTTTTCATCATGGATAAAATCTTTGCCAAAGCTTTGAAAAGAAAATTAGATTAGTAATATATAAAAAGGCCAATTTGTGACAACCCTAGTGGATTGCAAATACATGCTGAGATAAGGACAAGCTCCTGCACAGAATTCCTATTTAAATAAATGAAGCAGCAGAGCCAGACGACAGCTGCAAAGCCAAAGCAATGATAATAATACACTAGTGATCGAGTAATGTAAGAGGCAGGTGGACCTTTATGCAAAAACATTAAGAAGGTTAAAACAAATAATTAATCAGTTATTTATATACTGTATATATTTAATGCATGAACATTTTGAATGTAAAACATCATTGTTCTTGTGAATAAAATTCTTGGGAGACTTTCTTTTCTCACTTTTCTATAAATATTTCATGAAAAAAAAAGTCTCTATAGGTCACATTTATACTTCCTGTATCAGTGTATCCTTTCCCTGCATCCACTACCACTAAAGAGATAAACATATTTAAAACCAACCTGTCTTTGGTCCAGTCTCTCTATCGTGGCATTAGCTCCATAGGCATGGCAGGGCTCTACGATGTACTCTGAACTGATTCCCAATACAGAGCAAGAGTCACCACAAGAGCCATCAGCCACTACAATAACCCGGGGCCATTCCCCATTTGGGATCCTCCTCAGATACTCATCTGTGAACTAGAGAGAGAATAAAGGAGAGAGAGAGAGAGACAGAGAGTGAGAGAGAGAGATTAAGTACCCCAAAGTGATGTTTTCATTCTAGTGATTTGGGGAGTTGATGTTGAAGAGCGATTGTTAGTGCTCAAGCTGCTTTATAAAAAGCCATTGTTAAGTGCTTTATAAGAATTTCCAAACCAGTATCATTCATGTATCTTAAAAAACAATCACTCTTTTCATGTTTAAAAAGGGTTTAATCGCTGGGCTCCTTCTTCTATCATATCAACAATAAAGCTTTTTATTTTTTTATTAAATAAGCAAAGTAAATAACATCATAACGAAGTAGAATATGTCATTTTATTTGTGCAACACATGTAAATTCTGCTGAATAAGAGCCTACATATCATGCATTGTGTCCTTATGATCTTATGATCTGAAGTTGCTTTAGTTGGTCAGGTCTAGGGTCAGAATCTTATATGACAATAAAATGAAGTCTGATGACCTGAATGTATTTCATGACCAGGTTATCCCTGCAATGCAATTTTATTTTATTATTATTATTATTTTTTTTAAGAGTGGTTCTGGGAGCATGAGGAATCATTTTTACACATGAACTGGCCACCACAAATAAGTAATAAGTTAGGCATTTATTTATCATATATAGATTAGTACACAATTAAATTCTTTCTTTGTATATTCCAGCTTGGAGGCGGCGGTCAGAGCAAAGCGTCAACCATGATACAGCCCCCCTGGTGCAGACAGGATTAAGGGCCTTGCACAAGAGCCTACAATGGCAGCCTGGTGAAGCTGGAGCTTGAACCGCCAACCTTCTGATCAGTAACCAGGCCAAAGCTACCCCTGCCCCAAAACAATTATATACAGGAAGAGAAAGTATATTTGGTTTAAGGTATTCGTAATTTAATCTTTCAGCTCCTTTCATCAAGGGATCACTACAGCAGACCATCTAGTCCACACATAACTTGGCAGAGGTTTTACACCGGATGCCCTTCCTGAGGCAACCCTCCCACTATCCGGGCTTGGGACCCGCACTGCATCCAGTGGCTGTGGTGTTGGCACTTAGTGCAAATTGAACCTGGGCCTTTTACATGGCAGGCAAGATACCTACCACTGAGCCATTCATTAATGCATTCAAGGTTCCCTTTACAAATCTTAAAGATTAAGCACAAATTTTTATTTTGCTTTTGTTAGGTTGTGATTTCGGTCCCTCAGATTTCTGTGCTTTTGAACTGTTCTGAACAATAATAATAAATTGAAATATGATTACTTATTCATACCCATGCGTATGAATCCTACAATCTAACAAACCATTTTTGAAACAGCATCTATTCGCCTGATTGCTGTTTGTACAGTGTTAGTTTGTTGCTTTGAAAATTTGCTTGCGTTTGTACAATGTGGTCAAACCTTGTGCGCTTCATACAAATGAACTGAATAGTTACAAATGAACAAGTTATTTGAAATGATGAATTTACTTTAAAATGCTTGACTACAATTGTTTTTGTGTTTTATTTCGTAAAGCCCTGTTAATTGAGTATGATGATTTCCTCTGTACACCGTAGAACATCTGCCTCATTGGAGCAGATTGACATCCTGTTCTTCCAAACGTCAGGAAATCGAATCAGACTCAATTTGAGATTGTTTTATTGGATGTGAAATCCTCAGCACATCAGTGGAGACGTGAAGAGAAAAAAAAAAAGATATGAATGATAAAAATACAAAGCAGACAGACTAAATGCAAACACTTCAGCTGCTTATCAATAAACCAGATGTTTTATGCTTAATGAACTGTGACCTTGAAATTAAGAGATGCATGGTAAAGGAATTAAACCCTTTCAAGGATTACTGTCTTTAGATGTGTTTTTTTTTTTTTTTTTCTCCACAGGCTTTAGTTCAGTAATCCAGCAGCATGAGGTAGAGATAAGGAGGCTAAGGAAACCCAAACAAAATCTGTGATGACTAAAAATAAAATATATTTCATTTCTAGACAGAAAGAAGCACTCCTAGCACAGGCAGTGAAAGCAACCGGCCCTTACAAAAGAACAAGATGGAAAAGAGGAGAAAGCAGCAGGTCATGTCTGAATCAGAGCTCTGATCTGAAACCAACACAATAACAGAAGGAGAGAGAGAGAGAGAGAGAGAGAGAGAGAGAGAGAGAGAGAGAGAGAGACAGAGAGAGAGAGAGAGAGAGAGAGAGAGAGAGAGAGAGAGAGAGAGAGAAGCTAGCAGAAAGACCAAAGGGGAACAGTGAATCTATTAAAAGGCTTTATTGCTCTTGCTTTCCTTGCTCCTGCGTCAGTGCTATTACCCAGGCTTTACTAAACACAATCACCTGTACATAATGTCCATCCCCACCAGCTCCATGTTAGCTGTTGCTTGGTTTGATGTTATGAAACTCTACAGTCATGATTGACTTTTTGTAAGTCGCTCTGGATAAGAGCGTCTGCCAATTGCCTAATTGTAAATGTAAATGTAAATGTTTACTTCTGTATTTTAAAATGAATAAAATCACGGCTCTGACAAAAATCTCCATATAACAGTATACATGAAATGAGTAGTACAGCTGGCCTCTAGCGATCGCCAGGTGTTCTTCATGAAACAGAGAGAGCAAGGAGCAATTTCCAGAGCGCACTGTAAAATCACTCACTCCTTATGTGTTCTATATCTGCAGATTTTCTCTTAAAGCATGTCTATTTCTTAATATATGTAAGTATATATCCACAGTCTGCAGTTTAAGAATTAACTGAAGAGTTAGTTTAATTCTAATCCATAAAATGTAGACTAAACTAAACCTACACTGTCTGGTTAAAAAGGTCGCTGTTTTTGAAGTGTCAAATTATTGCCTCGCATCAACAAAGAAATGGAATTGGGTTAAGAACTGTCCAATGTACTATTAAACCCTGGGAGGTTAGTGCTGGAACATCAACACTGCCGAAGAAATTTGGTCAGAAAAAAGAAACATGAGTGACTGTTATTGGAGATCTCTTAATGCTTGGTGAATTTGCAAAAAACCAAAAAAATAGGCTTAAATTTGCTAGGGAGCGTAAAGATTAGATTCTGGAGCAATGAAAAAAGGTCATGTGGTCTGATTAGTTCAGATATTCAAACACCCATTTCGACACACGGCCCGGGAGGCAGTGTTATGATGTGTGGTTGCTTCAGCTGGTCAGGTCTAGGCTCAGCAATATTATGTGGCAATAAACTGAAGTCAGCTGATGACCTGAATGTACAATGTAAATGTTACAATAAAAATACAATACATTAAATCTATGGATTTTTTCTTCCCTGAAAGCTCGAGCAAATTCCAGGACTCAAATCGCTAAAGAGTGGTTCTGGGAGCATGAGGAAATTAGCCATGGTTGAACATAATTTTTGTGTTTTGGGCAGCAGGCAGTGTATTTCACTGAGGCTGCCAATGGCTTTGTACTGATGGCTACATCTAATGTAGAAACAGGTTTACTTTTCCCTTTTCTAATGTTTATCCAATCTCTTGTTTTTACATTAATCCACCTCTGTTACTTTTTATATTCATCACAGAATTAAAATCAATTATCACCTTGAAGGTGGATAAGCATCCAGAAATGCAAAAAGGACTCAAAGCAATAGTTCATCTAAACTTTTTGCTGGGATTGATGAATCAGGACAATGAAAATGAATGTGATGTCACCATTATTTTGATATACTCAGTATCTAGACTATTAAGACTAGACGATATATCAATATATAGACTAGGCTATATTTAAATAAAAACTTATAAATAAATAAAATTAAATACTGACAATAAATAACATATTGTAGCACAAACTGTAACAAAAAGCAGTATTATGTACTTATGTATTCAATTGTCATTGGTCAACATGTTGGCTTTTAAGAACAATGATTAAAACATGGTTGTGCAGAAAATTCATTTTAATCAAAAACAAGGCAAGAACAAATATTATGTTTACCAAATACATATAATATTTAAAAAAACGCTAAGATTGTGGGACCTAAAAAAATATCCTGATCAGATCAAATAATTAAGCGATTATGCAATAATCCTAACCTATCCTAATGCAATAAAAACCTGATCGAGGCTCATTGATTCATGCATTAGTAAGATGTTTTTTTATGACTTAACAAACAAAAAAAATTCCCTAAAACTGCTCAGAGGGACTGGACTGAAAATGGAAGCCAAAAACTTGCCAAAATTAAGGCGGATCCTTTAGGAAGCCTGAAAAAATATTCCTACAGACTACAGTAAAAGAACACAAGAAAGTCTGGCTCTTTGGAAGCAAAACAGGAAGAAATGAGGGGAGGCATAGTTCATAGTACTGTATGTATGATTACTTGCAATAGAAAAGCAGTATGAATTCTGGCCAAAAAAAGTTTGCACAAGCATAAATTTCAAAATTCAAGGACTTTTGACAAGGACTTTATTAAGTCCTTGTCTTGAGCTAGAAATGTAAAATATAGTCTGACTCTGACGATGGAGTAATGACTACTGACAGATTTGCTCATTGTTTACATAAAGGAGTGGCCTTCACCTCTGGCCTTTATTCAATCTGCCAGTCTCAATGACCATACTCTTTTGACAGCTAGCTCTTGCTTCTTATTTAATTTTTTGTTGTATGTTCTATACAGTGATCTTGTATGTTGCACCAGAGACCTGCACACATGGTAATTCAGCTCACTGTATTGTAAAGCAAAGTTGATCGCACTTTACACCACAGTTCTCTTTCCAGCATGATATTAATAGGCTGAGAGCCTAGCAGGTAAAAAAGGCAAGATTTCACTCTATAGACAAGTATCTACAGGACAGGTAAGACTTGCCCGGAACACTAATGGGAACACCAAGGATTGGTCTACAAAATGACAAATGTCAAAATATATTTTGTAAAACCCTCTGAATATACAGTATAAGAACTTCTCAAAAAGACAAAAAGTAAAGCTAAAAAAGAAGCCTAGCTCATTTGCATGTTATCCAGTGAATCTGTGTATAACAAGTGCACATATCAAATGTACATGGTCCTGTCAAAAGGAAGGAAATGTTCCTATAAGGAAGTAAAAAGTAAAAGGCGAAGTAAAAACAAGAGAAAAGGAAGCAAGCCAGTAGGAAGTGGTGGTGACAGATGGATAAATGATGACAACTGCAATCCAAAAAAATAATGTTGCGTTAGTATCAGCTTCGTAGTTCCTAATATGCAGGCTAATGCTTAAAATAGCCTACTTGCAGTGCTACAACCATTCAGATCAGAACTGGTTAGATATGATTAAAAATAGCTGTATGGATTACGGTTTGGAGTGATTAAAACTTTCAGGGGTGTTTTGGGGTCATAAAAGTAGTTTCAAGGGTTATATTATCATGCAATATTACAAATATTATATATTCTTTTCTACACTCTATGTGTGGCACATCTCACAGTGTTTGTGTGGGTTTCCTTTAGCTTCTCTTGTTTGCTCCCACTATCAAACAACATGCAGATAGGTGGAAATCTGTGAGTCAGACGGATTCAGTTATGAGAAAGACTCTAAGTCTCAGGCTGTAGATTTATTTGCTCCGACTGGGTGGATCCACCTTACCAAGATAAAGCAGAGACTGAAGATGACTGAATAAGTAAATGAATGAATGAATGAATGAAGAAACAACAATTCAGCAAATATTTAGCTCCTCTGGGGACCCCAAAATGAACGCTCTGTGTGATGAACATAGTGTGTGTAAGAACCAATGATTTCCCAGAGGGTCTCTTGGGCCTCTTATCTCCTGGCCCTTGGTAGGTCTCTTTTTACAGCACACCCGCTCTCTGGCCATACCGCCTATACGCGTGATAAAGAATAATCTGTTTCGAGTGCACGACCTCACTGACCTTAGTGCCCAAGTGGACTCTCACGTCGACTTTGTGTTTCTTTTGCTCCAGCACGCTCAGTAGGTACTCCTGAAACACGCCGATCCGCGTAAAGAAGTGCTCGTTGTGCCAGCATCCCTCCATGTTGTCGAAGTCCACGCCAAGGCTGAGCAAAAAGCGCACACTGCGGGGGTCCAGCGCGATCTGCTGTGGCCGGCAGAGCAGCGCGCTGCGCGTGCGCTCGTCCAGCACGGTGAGCTTCAGGACCTTCCCGCTGCGGACAGCGACCAGCGCCGCCGTCAGTCCCACCGGCCCGGAGCCCACCACCAGCAGCGAGATGCGCGCCCGCCACTGCCGCAGCCCGTCCACGCTCCCCTTCACCACCACGTACACGGCCACGGCCAGCAGCGTGCTGAGCGCCGTCTCGTACGCCACGCTGCCGTAGCGCTCCTGCGCGCCGCCGCTGTCCGCGTCCTCCGCCTGCACCCCGTTCATAGCGCGTTGCGCTCAGGCGGTACAGCGAGCCGACCTCGGGTAGCTTATCCCATTCCACAGGAAGTCGAGGGGGTGGCAAAAACAAGTCAAGGTGCCCCGGCTCTGATTACATTCTCCACAAACCTGCCCAAAACGATAGGCTACAAACCCTTCAGGCAACTTTAACTGCGTGCATCCGGTGCGTAAAGTCTGTGAATGAGCCAAGGAGCGAGACGCAGCGCTGTTGAATTGACGGTGCGCGCGTATTTATGTGTGTGTGTGTGTGTGTGTGTGTGTGTTTGAGAGCGAGCGAGCGAGAGAGAGAGAATATCAGTGAGTGTCTGAGTGGGTGTGTGCTTGCACTCTGTCTAGATACGCCTCTTTTGAGAACCTTTCGAAACGGGACCTCATCCAAACTTAATGCGCTGCATCCCGACAAGACACAAGGCTTCCGCTAATTCCGGATCAAAATAATTCTAGATCACCACCTTATAAATCACTTAAGACAGTCTTGATGTCATTGCTTTCTACAGATGCAGTAGGTTCAGCTGGTAAACTGGGTGTGCAATGTGTACTATTTTCACAAATAGTAATGACTGGTGCGTATTTTTCATGCTTCTTTAGGTCGTAGTGCGAACAGTCCTACAGTTAGTCCAGAAAGACTGAATCAGACGGAGTGACTCAGTTATGAGAATTGCTATAAGGCTCAGGGTGTAGATTTAATTGCTCCGAGTTCTGACTGGTATAAAACCCAGGTTAAATAAGTTCTTTCTCTCGAGTTGCGCGCTCAGCATTATTCAGCACAAAGACAAATGCTGCTCGGGCTGCACCAGCTGCTGCAACATGAACTGACAGGTTCTTTTCTAGGTCTTATTGATCAAGGGAGCTAAAACAAGACCAGTCAGTGAAGGCGAGCACTTTTGTAGATAACTGAAGCTTTATTTCATGACAGTGCACAGAAGTAGAGATTTTTTGTCTGGACATAAGTTATTGCTTTTTGTTGAGTAAACAAGCTTAGAAAAGAGGATACATGTAGAACCTTATTTTTCATGTTCCTTTGGCAAACCTCCTAAATACCTTGTGTATAACTATACAACAAGAGGATTTTAGGTAGAAGCTCTAAATGAAAGCTAGGTTTAATCCTTAAACATTGAGTGAACCCTTTAATAACTCATATTTATTGGTCTCATATCACAGCAATTCACCAAATATTACATTTGTTTCATGATTGGAGATTGAGACAGCATGCTTTAGCTGTTTATAGTTACAAATTAATGTTGGCTACTGTTATCATCTACTTTACAACAGCTATAAATTTCACCAGTCTCGCTTTTTCTCTCTCTCTCAAAGACAACAATGCACAGTCATCTTACTGAGAATCTATAAGATTCTCTGTCCTGAACATTCTCCCCTGACACAAAAAAAATTATACTGACTGTTTCAACCTAAATGGTACTTGAGACTCATTCTATAAATGTTAAATAAACATCTCCTTACAGAAAGTTTCACAACAACATAACCTTCATAACTACATTCATTCACATATTCATTCAATTTCCATACCCCTTATTCTGTCTACCTACCCCAACGATCTACCCCAGAGCACAAGGCATCCTGGATGGGGTGGCAAGACACTCACGCACCCAATCACAGTGTATTATGGGCACATTAGTCAGCCGACAACACATGTTCTACCAACAACAAAGGGGAAACCAACAAATCACAGAGAAAACATGCCATCTCCGCCACTGTTTAAATGTCTATATTAAATATTTTTTGGCTTTGCTTATCCCTAGGGTTGTTTCATAAGAAGTTTCTGTCATACAAGGCACTGCAAATGAGTCGTTACTACAGAAACGATAGCATATTCAAACAAGTGCATTAACATAGACCTGTGATCTGAATAACATCTGGCAGCATTGTTTGAGCTGCTGCTGTTTAAAAATGAAATTCAGCACAATCTGCTGAATTAGGTTGTTAATTTAAACAGCACTATGGCACAGGGATCTTTGAAACAGACAATGAAATGTAATGTGTAAAATAAATAAATAAATAAAAACCCTAGTTGGCTTTTTTTTTTTTTTTTGCGTGCATCTGTCTTCATTTATGCTCCTAAACTATTCGTCTAATTGGTCCATTAACCCTGCAGTACCACTAGCCTTTCTGTCTACACAGAGTAATGTGATTTTGAATAACCTAACTCTGCTGTCTTCATTTGATTTTGATATTTCTGTCCATCTTAGGATTTCCTCTTAGCTACAGTTGCCATGGGCTCACTCTTTGCCTTCAGGCTGATTGCAGTTGGAATGCTTTGCAGCAGCAGTGACAGAAAAGGTCACTAAAAAAAAATTGCTGTGAATAAAGAAATTGGGAGGTTGATGCATTCAGCTCTCAGCTCACAGCTCTCAGCTGCGCAGCGGGGAAGCTGTAAAATCGGTCCAGAAAATACCATTTGCATTGCCTTTTAGAAACACTTTTACGAAGATTTACAGAAACACAGAGGAGCATTCCATAAAAGTCATTATGCTAGTACAAAATGGAAAAAGTCTGAAGTGCTTAAAACAGGAGTCAGTGCTTATCATAATAGTATTTTTTAGGTTTACAATTAGTATTACTAGGATTATAATATTATTAGTATTAGGACTTGAGGTACAGTATGGTGTAATCTGCTTATTTGCATTTTGACTCCGGATCAATGGAAATCACAACGTAGAGAACTACACAGTACAAAGGAAGCTGTGTCAGCAAAAAAAAAAAAAAAAACCCACACACACACACACACACAGAGAGAGAGAGAGAGAGAGAGAGAGAGAGAGAGAGAGAGAGCAGGAGAGAAAAAGGAATTTAACCAATTTTTTAAAAATAGAAATAAAAAGTAAGGCTTTTTTATGCTCATATAATACAGGACTGAAAATCATGTGCACTCACATTCAGCAAAAACATCAGCAATAGAAATAGGGCTGTAAAGCTATCGATATAATTATTTGACAAATTCAGACTTGCAAGCAAATAAATGATGTATCAAAAGAGAACTGTGCTATTATTCACAGTCATTCCTACAAATAGCTGAATGTCTGGTGCACTTCTTAGTCACATGAAATCTGACTTATCATGTGATTTAGTCTTGCTCACTTACAGTATTTCCACTTCAGGTAGGCTATTTTAATTCAAATGCAGAGTATTGTCTTTCTTTAATGAGCCCCACACTTTACAGTCATGTCAACAGCTTGATGCTCACATGTATGTAGTCAGTAAGCAGTTGATCATAACTGGTTTGCTGCTCTGTTTGTGGTGCAGAATGACGCCATATATACCAGCTGAGTTAATCCTCATTCAGCTTGTCTGTTCAATATGCCAAGGTTAAATGTGTAAAACTTGTTTAAACCGTGGCAAAAACATTTCTATATTAATTTAAATAACAAAATTTGCTGCATTTAATTTTGATATTACAGAGTAATAAAATAATAATGCATTTAACACACACAAAGCCTCTTAAGATAAAACACTTCCCTCTTAAAAGTCTACACTTCAGAAGCCAAATGCTTAATCAGCAGCAGCAACGCCGTGAACTAAACCCCAATGACGCTGGCATTAGCTCATCATCCAACTGTGTAAACAGGTTTAGGTTAGCTATTAGCTTAGTTCTTATTAAACTTCACATTTCAATTCAGGGTTCAGTTGGTATAGCCTGTGTGGGTTAAATCCCACCCTGCAAAAACTAATTTCAGCGAGATCACCCTGTAATATACATTAGTATAATATATTTTATTATTTTCTTCTATTAGCACAATTTAACTTAATGAGTCAGTACAGAACAGTAACCAAGTGTACCCACCCTCATTATCACGTAGTGTAGGGCCTTGGAGTAGCAGCTAGCAAGTAAGTTCAAGTAGTTTAAGTCACCTTAGCATAGCATGTCTTTTTCAACTGTTATAATATACTCCACTCTCTTCCTTGTTCCATTCCATGTCAAATCTTCCATGCTACTACCTTCCTGTTTCCTCTTGGATCTGATATTACCCTGCCTAACTCTCTCACGTTCTCTTTCTCATCTATGTCTCTCTCTCTCTCTCTCTCTCTCTCTCTCCCTCCCTTGTGCTAACGCTTCCTGGTTTGTCTCTCGACGGACAGCTATACAGCTTCCACTCTTTGTTCTCCAGGATTTCACCAGGACATGTTCAAATGGTGTATGCCCTTTGTAGAAACAGATGTACATGACACCAGGCTCTTGGCCAGAAACCATTCTGACTGACACCGTGTTTGCGTGTGTGACTGTGTCTCTTCTGGCATCAGTAAGCTTATTGAAGCACAGTGGACAGACCAAGCGACTCATTCGTTCATCTTTAAAGATTCCAGCATGGACATATAGAAAACCACTGTTGCAAACAGTGACCATTATTTTCACTGATATTGTGGAAAGGATTATACTTTATGTAGAGCCCTGTCCATTAAGAAAAGTGATCATTTAGCACAAAGTGAGAAAAATCAGTAGGCATCTTTGCTAGATAGCTAACTATGTAACCATGTGAACTACCTAGCTAGCTAACAAACATAGCAAGCTGAAACACAAATAGCATTTGGCTAATTTAGCAAGCAAGCTAACTTTACCTTTACCTTACCCTTGCTAATCTTCAACACAGACAGCAGTTAAATTACTTGGCTAATTGTATTGACAATAAACAAAAGTCACTTATACAGTAATTAGTAGTTTTACACCACATGATGTATGTACGTTTACTGGAGGCATTTGCTATCACTATATGTTTTTACTACAGGTAGGGGATAATGACAGTGACTTGATGTATCACAGCTTACTCACATATTCTGCCTCACTTTTTATTCACACAACGTTCACCCCATTTTTTTTCCGTCGAAAGATTGACAATGAAACTTCTAGACTTGTCGAAACCGCTTTGAGCTGTTGTTTCACCTGAGGAAAAGAAGCCGTGTCTTCAGAGGAACAGCTTACAGCTATGAATCTAAATAGAATTGTCTGGGAGTGCAGTGAGCCTCGTGTGCAACCTTTGCATACAAATTTCTATAGTTTATTCAGATTTAGGCATCTGCATCTTAATCAGACTCCATTCTGATATGAAAAACAAACAGCCAAAATATGTTTATTATGTTTAACATCTATAAAGCATGTTTGTTATACATATAATACAGGATATGGGCGCCAAAGAAGCTACTTCTAAAGTTTATTTAACATAGAAGTAACCAATCATCTTGCTTCCTTAAAAATGTAAATGTGTTAACTTCAGCTGTTTTGGAGAGATGATCATATATGTGCCCACAAAATGGCTATATATATATTTTAGCATTATACTGTCTCGCCTCAAACAATATTAATTTAAAATGCCAATTATTCAAGTATTGATATTAAAATCAGTGTAAGCTTCTAGAAGCTGTAAAAAAGTGTTTCTTAAATTGATAAAAGCTTAAAATTACAAAAAGAAAAAAAATCTGTAGTGTCTGTAACCATGTCAAAATCATGTTGCAATATCTTAACAATTGAGCATTTTAGAATAATACACTTTTTCAGATTTATGCTTTTTAGACCTTTTTAGTGAAATCTAAACTGGCCAAATTTCATCTAAATCACTATTAAGATCATTGAAAAAGTGTTAAAGACATTACATTTTATCTGATAAAAATATAAATGTGTATGTATATTTACAGAAACCGAAGCATGTATCAGAAGATAAGAAACATAAATTATTATGAAAAACGGTGTCATATTACCCCGTTCTGAAAATTCACTTTTTACTTGAGTGAGACAGTTACCATGTTTTGGCGAAAGTCATCCAATGTGCCAGTGTGAATCGAGAAAAAGGCATCGATTAGCACAAATAGCTTTTTTATGCTGGGACACAGGATAATGAAGGAATATCAAAAATCAGCATGCAGAGTTGGAAAAAAACTACCATGGCCACATTGGCTCTTCCTTTCTCACACACACAAACAGAATCGCTCTCAGTGCTAAATGCAGTGAAGTGAATAACAGGCCCAGACACCTACAATAATTGGTTTCCACTCTTCTTCAGGTACCTGGCAACCACACAGCTCCAAAATGGCTACTTGGAGAAGGGAGAACTCAGGTGTTAATTAAAGGTTCCCAGCTCAGTGCACGAAAACACAAGGGTAACAACCGACAGCTGTCAGGTCACCTAGAAACTCAGTATTATAACTGTGTGCTCTTGGGTAATATCAGGTGATGTTGCGTCATGTTTCTTGGCCTTTGTCATGTTGCGATGGTTACAGTCTTGTTTGCTTTTCAATGTTTTAATTAAGTAAGGCCTATACTGACAGAATGAGTAATGAGAGATACAGAGTACTCTTCCGTTCCGCCGCCATCAGAAAAATTTATGTCTGGTTTAATGAGTTTGTTCCTTGTAGCTCTTTTGTCAGTAGCGATGACACTTTGAATTCAGTGAATCCTGTGCTTCATATAAGTGTTAACTGTATCTAGAGTTTGTGGTTTGACACGGAACAGTGCAGCGTGGAAACCTTATTTAGAGCTAAGTTCACAGAGCAGGTTATGAAACAGTATCACATCATCCCATATCAGGAATATTTCACTCCACACTTTCAACAGACGCTCACTCCTTAAAGCTCACTCCTTAACTCAGTTAATTTGAATTCACTCATCGAAATAAATAAATGCACAATTTGATATACCTGTATGATGGCTTAAAATGTCTAATTATTATTAGTTTAAAACTTTGTAGGCCAAACTTTTATCTAGGATATTTTTTTTCTAAATTTTCTGTGACAATCTCTTTACAATTTCACATGTATTAAACCTGTATGTGTAATTTGTGAATTTTCAGCACCAATGAGATACTCAGGTACATAAGAGCACCAAATAAATCTAGTACTATCTAATATTTCTTTATAAGGTTATTACACGGCACAGTGGCATGGTGGTAAGCACTGTGGCCTCGCACCTTTAGGGTTGGGGTTCAATTATCGCCTCAGGTACTCAGGTTTCCTCCCACAGCTCAAAGACATGCAGGGTAGGCTAATTTGTTGACAGTGTGTGAGTGAGTGTGTGAGTAAGCGTGTGCTTGTGTGCCCTGCAATAGACGGACACCCTGTCCAGTTTGCCACCTAGTGCCCTGAGACATAGGCTACAGGTTTCAGAATTTGGACAATACTTGGACAAGTATTGTTTAAGATGACATAATATTCTCAGATGCGTTTTCTTGCCAAAATGAGCCTGTGACTGGTTTTGAATGTGGGTTTTGACAGGTAGCTGCTCTCTCCTCAGTACTGTGGTCAGAACTAACCTACTTTCACTGACAGTTAGTGTAATCAATTGTTGTTAGAACAACTATGATGCTGAGTTATACATATAAACGTCCCCAATGCTGTTACTGTCTATTATCACCCCTCATGGAATGCCTCTCATCCAGATTATACGGTTGGAACTATCTGTTGTATAATGTTATTTATATTCATACTATTGTGTTGTAAATAACATCTAATTGTCATTTGAGAAATAATCCAGTAGAGGATTTTGATCATATTGATCATTAGTAAGGTGAAATTGTAAAGATATACCCAAGCAAAGAAAAACACCAAATGGCCAAATGGTACTGGGCTGTGCATCCACCCACACATGCCAGCTGAACGTGCAATCTGTTTATCAGGCCATTTTTTTATGATCACACTTTGATATATTGCTGTGGATATAAATTCCTGTACCTGTCACCTAAGGTAAATAAATTTAAATGAATGAATGCTAAAAAATATATATATAAAAATCACACGCTTCAAATGTGTTTCTAAATATTGAAGTATTTATATAAACAATATGTCACCATGTGAAAAACAAAAATACATGCATTGATCAGCCATAAGATTAAAACCACCGGCAGATAAGGTAAATAGGAGTGATTATCTCATTGCAAAGGCACCTGTCACAAACAGTCAACAGGCAAAATGGGCAAGTGAAAAGATCTAAGCAACTTTGACAAGGTGATGGCTAGACAACTGGTTCAGTGAATTTTCTAAATATCCTGGGCAGTCCAGGTATGCATTGGCTGTACCTACAAAAAAAATGGCCCAAGGAAGGAAAACAGAGTCTAGCAACAGGGTTACAGGTGCCTAAGGCTTACTGATGCATGTAAGAAATGAAGGCTAACCTGTTCTGCTAACCCTAACCCTAATCCTAACCCACTACTGTAGCAGAAATTGGTGAAAAAAGTGTATGCTGGCTCTGACAAAAAGGTGTCAGAACAAACTGGGCATCGCAGCTTGGGGTGTACAGTACATGGCTGTGTAGCAGGAGACTGGTCGAAGTGACCATGCTGACCCCTGTCCACTGACGAAAGTTTAATGTACAATCGGCACATGAGCATAAGTCCCAGACCATTTTTTGTGTGTCACTTACCTGCGGAAAAGATGGCACCAGGATGCACTATGGGAGAAGCAGACTGATTCTCTGGGAAGCCTTGAGTCCTGGCACTTAAATGTATGTTACTTTGAAATTTGTGCTGACCATATGCACCCCTTCATGGCAATAGTATTTCCTGATGGCAGTGGTCTATTTCAGCAGAACAGTGCACACTGATACACTGCTCAGATCGTTCTGAACCGGTGTGATCTGCTGTCCCGTTGGAATCAATGAATTAGTAAATGAACATTCTTATCTGTAATAAATGCAAATTAGTTCAGTGTTACATTACATTACATCTGTTATTAATTTAATTAAGGTTTGCTTTTATCTCTAATTAGGTTTTGATTGTGGAAACAGATTTGTTTGTGTGATTTTACAGATCTCATTTCTCCCGTAATTCATTCTCCCACATCTGAGAAGCATTTTTAAACAGCATATTCTCTCATGCTGAGTGCACTTTGTGCCCCCTTGTGCTCTTTGCCTATTTTCTCACAGTGAGGCGCCCTTGGGGAGCGCAGTAAAGGGTTCATGGCCACATTCGCAATCTTACCCAAAATCCCCACATGGTACCGCATCGCTCTTCTGCCTGTATACAAAATTGACCTTGACACAGAGGGGGGATAAACTCCAGAGGGTTCTGACAAAAGAAACAATAGTTTCTTTGTTGCACTAAAAATAGGCAACAGAGGTTTTCCAGTGGAGATGCCATGAGACGTCATGTGTGAAATGGGCTCAGAGGCGGCTGGTGATGATGATGAGGCTCTGATGATAATGTAGTGAATACTGGCAAGCTGTGCACTCTTTGGGCTTTGTGTAGGTTCACATTTATAGACCAAATTGAGCAAAACTGTTGAGACTGTTGATTGTGTTGTTCTGTTCTAGGTTTGCTCTGTGGTTTAGGAGCTTGCAGAACCAAAAATTTAGTTCTGCAGCCTGGTAAAATCCTCTGACTTCGGTGTGATTTATAATCAAACTAATAATAATCAAGGGCAAAGAGGTTATGCCGGCAGGCTGGTAAACATGACCTTGAATAAAGAATAGCTTTATCAGTGATTGTCATTGCTGCACATGATATACAGTAGGGATGTAATGCATTGACACTATCTTTACCTGTACCTTTTAGAGCTCTAAATATTAATATCTGTATTTGGATTTAAACCCAAAGTGGGTGTGGCCTAAATTGGACAATAATTGGACGATAATTACATCTGAGCCCTGTTATAATGGAAACATTGGAAAACCAAGAAACAAAAGACAGAGTTAGAAATACCAACCTTGTCTGTTAGGAATGGGAATCACCATGGGTCACCCAATACAATATCATCATGATACCTGTATGCGATTCTATCTGTATTGCGATTCTATAGGTATCACAATTCAATGTAATTTATTAAATGCAAACATACAGTAAATCCATTTAAAATTGATTATAAAAATATTATTTAAGTCAATGTGGCTATACAGGAATTGCCACACAAAAGAACCACCATACATAACTGAATTGATTTTCCCATCTATCTCTGCTTTCTGCAATATTTTATAACGAATAGTTCTATGTCCCAAAACACTGTGTAAACAAACCAGTATCCCAATTTAAACCCACACGACCCAGACCAGGCACTCACCAAGGATAAATAAAAGAATTCGAAGTGCATCACGCAGCTTCTCACATTTAGTTTGTGGTCTTTCTTTTTCTGCAAGCTTCATACGTGACTATTCAAAAACTCACTGTCTCCACCGGCCTTACCCTTATATTGGCAAGTTTTCTTTAAACAAATTAAATTATAATGTCAGTGTGCCAGCACTGTCACCTTGTACCGCCAGGGTCCGGGTTCGATCCCCGGCCAGGCTCGTTTCCCGTCTCTGTGTGCATGGAATTTGCATGTTCTCCCCGTGCTTGGTGGGTTTCCTCCGGGTACTCCGGTTTCCTCCCACAGTCCAAAGACATGTAGGTTAGGCTAATTGGCGTTCCCAAATTGCCCGTAGTGTGTGAATGAGTGAGTGTATGTGTGTGTGTCTGTGCCCTGCGATGGATTGGCACCCTGTCCAGGGTGTACCCTGCCATGTGCCCAAAGTCTCCTGGGATTGGCTCCAGGCCCCCGTGACCCTGAATACAGGATTAAGCGGTATAGATGATGAGTGAGTGTGAGTGTCAGTGTGCCTCCTGTTCATATATCATACCTATTTAAAAGACATTATCTAGTCAATTTGAATATTTTTTGAAGACAGTTGCATGTCTAATATTGACGTACAGTGTTAAAGTTGAAGATGTAAATATGTAAAAATGTACTGTAATACAGGGGTAAAGAAATAACTATAAATAGAAGTAAATGGTAACAAAGAAATATGCATATGTTCTCCAAGGCTCATGCTCCTGTAGCTAACATACATTCCTCACTTATTGCACACTTGCACACTTCCCATTTAACCATAACACTACTATCTTGGGCCATAAAAAAAGGCACCGATGCTGATGCACATCTTTTAACTTTGTCGACATATAATGTCGACATAGTGTAATTCTAAATCTAAATCTACTAAAACACATTTTCTGTTATTCAACTGCATTTTAAATCTCATAGCATTACAGTATTCATGATCTCACCTGATTTAGTATCACCCAAGCAAGGATGGGTTTCCTTTAGAATCTGGTTCCCCTCATGGTTTCTTCCTCATGTCCTCTCAGGAAGTTGCTGCTTTGCAAAAGTGTCCATTGTTAAAAGTGCCATACAAATAATATTGAATTCAATAGTTTTATAAGGAAATCGAATGAAAGGTTACCTCTTGCACTTTCCAAAGATCTTTTGTAGACTCTACCTGCCTAATTCCAAACAGCCTCAATCTGAATTTTTTTCTTAATAACAATAATGCTAAAGACATAAAATAAACATTTGAGACAACAATTATATTATTATTAATATTTTCCTTTTTATTTCAGACCCAATATGTCTTCAAATCTAACAGCAGAAGATCAAATAAAATCGTGTAAAAATGTCAGTTCTATTACATTAAAAATGTTTGAAATTCTTGCATTTAGCTTATAAACAAGTGCCACAAAACCAAAAACCAAAAAGCCGTCAATGTAAGTATTTGCTGTAATTTTGCATTTTGAAGTAAAGGTTTCCCTATGGATCCAGACTTTTGGACCACCCTGTATAGAAAATAAATTAGGAAAGAGAATCACCACATATCCAATATTAATTTTTTTTTTAACTGTATTCAAAGCCTTTAAAGAAAAATACACTTTAGCACTACAGCCAGTGTTTAGATGACTATCAGAACATACAATCAAACACACCATAAAACTGACAAAAGCCAGGTATGAATACAAAGTTAAAAACAGAAACCTCTTATAACATCCCGCTGTAAAAAAAGTCATGCAAGTCTACAGTGTCAGAGTTAATTTATGACTTGTTATCTAGCCAGAGATATTGTAAAAACAAATGAAATTGGTACTGGCTGTGACCTCATAAAAAATAATTTGGCAGAGTACCTGGGATAAAGACAGTCTGCTGCTGTTTCCAATTATGACACAAAACCAGAGCAAGTGTTGCACAATAAAAGTATAAGACACAGACTTTCTATATTAAAAGCTACATTATGAACACCTATTTGTTCTATTACGCTTGCTCGAGGTGTTTACTGAAAGCTAGTAAATGGAGAGCTATACTGCATCACCACTAAATAGCAGTTCCACTTATTAGGAGACGGTTAGTATTTAGGCTCTGCTGAAACTGTTGTTAATTAATGCAATTACATTTTAAGGTGCAACATAAACCCATAATCGCATCACATGTTAAACACAGGACTACACACTGCCTCATGCTTGTGTCACTTCTGATATCATTATTTGTGCTTGTTGGTGTTTTTTCATGCTTAGGCAAAATAATTCTTACTGTGGGTATTCAACTCAAATCAGAACGTGTGATTGTGCAGAATAACTGAACACCCTTTGTTTCTCTATACAATCCCCTGCTAGACTAATGCACCTATCCCAGGGTTTCACTAGCGCTTGGATACCATCAAGATAGAAAGTTTTCACAGTATGCTGGAGCCATGATCATCAGACCTACTTCATGAGTGAAACGCTGGCCTCCCAGGAACACCTTTAACAGCGCAAACATGTGGAAATGGCTTGAAGCGAGGTCAGGTCTGTACAGGGGATGTGGCAATAACTCCCATCCAAATTCCTGTAATGTGAATTACAGGACAAATTCCTGTTTGTGAATGATTGTGTGTCCAGTTCTCAAAGACAGATGCTTCTCTTCCACAAGTTATCCATTGTGTGTCATTGATTTTTTTAAGGATTAGGCGTTCCACTTGCTTAATGTCCATGGGAACGACTGCAAAGGTTTGCAGTCAGTCCGAGCTTGTTTGCACCATTCAAATGTGTTACCGAGGCTAAGAGTCTCATCACTGTGCTGAGCTTGAAGTCTTCTGCAAATGTCAATCAGTTTCTTTCGCCTTCATTCACGAGAAATTTCACAAGTCCAGGTTTGGCTTGAACACCCTTCATAGTTCTACAGCTTAGCAGTAAGGTCATCAAGCTGGCATTTAGCAAACACAGCCCACATGCATCTGAGCAGATTTGGCACACACATTCCCACTGAGGTTACTTAACAACCACAAAAATCAAGACATTTCCATCTGGCGCTAAACTGTACATTTAACTTGGTGCGGTCACTTTTCTTCAATTAAACAAGGTATTCCTTTCATTTTCCCACTGTAGCTGTCGAATCCCAGTAACCAATAATTACTAGAAATAAGTTGTCCTGCTCCCTCTAGTGGTAAACAAATGCACTTAAACATATACATGCTGTAAATCTACACCAGGGCAATTAACTGTGGATAGATTTACAATACTTGTGCTTTATGTCGAAGAAAAAAGCCCTTAATCAAAATTGATTCAGTTTGTGAGTTGCTGTGATGCCACAGAGAGTGAGGAATAGCTGCTCATGCATTAAGAGGGAGCTACTGAGACAGCTTTGTTCTTTAATGAAGCAGAGATGAGCTCACCAGGGTCCACCTGCTCCTAGCGCTGCAAGAACACCACACCAGAGCAAAACAGAAGAAAAATGAATGAGGGTCATATAACAGTTTCATTTGATTTTTTACAGCAGGAGACACAAATTCCCCTAGTGCAGGAGAGTCATATTAAAAAAAAAAAACACTTCCACAACCACCAACTGATGCTGTCGGGTAATTGTTCTCAAAGGGGAGTCTGAGGTCCATGATTGACCTGATTTTTAGAAGCAATCACAACGACACTGGCCATATGAACACCAGAAATTCAATTAGGTGATTAGCTGAAAAATATCAGTTCAGCAGGTTCCACTGACACATCATTAGCAGTGATTTAAAAGATGCATGTTTAAATGACATTCAAGCCAAACCGGGACTTGTGAATGAAAGTGTAAAAATCGATTGACATTTACAAAACGGTGGGGAGATGCTTACCCACAATAAAACGTTTGAATGGTGCAGACATTTTAAAGAAGGCTGTATGTCCACGAACCTTTGGCTCATAAAGAACTGCATTCAATTCCTGTGAACATTTATCGAGTTGAACGCCTGATCCTTGGAGATCAACAGATAACTTGTCATCACATTATTGCCTCATCCCCTGTATAGTCATGCCCTCACTCCAACACATGTTTGGGCCATTGAAAGAGTTCCTGTGATTTATAGTAGGGGATTTATGTAGAGAAATAACAATAGTTTTCACTCTCATAACGGTATTCTATTATTCTGCACAAGCAAAAATCCTGGTTTCACTTGAACAACCCTCGTAAAATAGAGTCCACATAAGGTTAAAAGGTGGATTATTTTTATTCCATCATCTGAAAGTAGCACATTGTGCAAAAGACTTAAATGAAAGAGACACACCTTTTCTGTTTCCCGGGTTGTAAAAATCTTGAATGCGGCTGTTTATTTGTCTACAGCAGCTGTTCATAAGTATAGGTGTGGGTGTGTAATTGTTTTCCCCACATCACTCTTAAAATGCAATTAATTACGACCTCATGATTTACTGCATTGCTCAACATGAATCCTTTAATACTTAGGCTACAGATGCAGCATTTATAATACAATTTGATATTCACAATAAAATACTACTATCTCTGTTATTATAAATTGTTAATCACTGTGTGATTTACTTCATACTTTTCCTGAATTTTCATGATCTACTCATGGGTTTTGTAGCCAAGGTGCTGTTTATGCAAATTAACAAAAATGTCTTAGGCTGATTTGACTCTAGGGCTGATTTGAAACTTATTTACATTCATGAATTTGATTGTAGGGTGGCACTGTGATGCAGTGGACAGAAATGTCACCTGACAGATCCAGGGTGCATGATGTGTTTGTGATTTCACATTACCATCTACAGCCATGCACTCTCAGTGACCATGTGGGTTTTTATAAGTTGTTAAGTTTCCTGACATCTTCCCAAAAACTGCATGTGTGTATGTGTACATCATGTCCAAAGTTCTTGGGACATAACTCTGGATCGATCGCAGAGTCCTGAATGGGAATATATGGAAATACTTTTTAAAATTTTCCAGGAAGGCATGGTGGAATAGTGTTTAGCACTGTGGCCTTACACCTCCAGAGCAGAGGGTTCCAGTCCCACATTTGGGTCTGTGTTCATGGAGATTGCATGTTCTTCCTGTGCTTGGTGTGTTTCCTCCTGGTGCACCAGTTTCCTATCACAATCTAATTGTCATTTTTCAAATTGCATAAGTGCGTGTGTATGTGGGCACGCTTGTTCCCAGTTATCGCTTGGCACCCGACCTAGTGCCCTATGTTCAATGGGATATGCTCCAGGCCCCCCCTTGAGCTCATTGAATGAATGGACCGAGTCATAACTTGCTTAAACGTTGTTGAAGATATTGCCGAAAACTTGTATTCGGATTCTCTAAAGAAAAGCCTACTTCAAACTCTGGCTTCCTTTCTAAAGCAAGAACAGCCAGTAATATGAGCAGAAAGGCTGTTAGTCCAAAGATGCAGTGGAGCTTGCCAGTGACAGGATCAGTGTAGAAAAAACTGTGCATATATCCTATCATGTTGGGTGCAGGGTAAGATGAGTGATGAGTCTTTTTCAAGAAGAAATCCACAGGCACAGAGAACACTTCACTCACTTCATCTGGGTTCGGGCTCGCTTGAAAGGTGTCGCTGATGAAAGCTACCACTGGGGTCACCAGAAGGCCTCTCTGTAAAGAATATTGAGAGAAAGAAGATGTAAGGTTTGTTTTTGTTAACTAGTTGAACCAGTGATAACACAAATCCACATGAGAGGAATGTACTCTGAAATTTTTCCAATGAGAAAAACAAGGGGACATTTTAAACAGACATGGAATCTGAAGAGAATCTCTGAGCTGAGGTTTAGGTGGTTTAGATCTTCATGTGATATGCATGCCTGATGCCACAAATGAATAAAATTTTAACGTGAACTTCCAAGATTTCTTAAGGAATGAAAGTTGACTGATTTTCACTTTTGTTACAGATTTCCTAAATTCCCCAAGGGTGTTTGACTAACTGCAACATCTATAGTGCCACCATATACTGTAGCCCTCTCTTTACGTAGAGAGTGATGCAGCAGTGTATTAGTCCTTTAGGCTATCTAGCTCTGTCATCTCCTCTGTTGAACACTCTGCTCATACTTATTAGAAATTCAAGCTAGGGCCTCCGAGTGGCGCAGTGGTAAAGTGCTCGGCGTTTAAATTCAAGCTAATACTACAATATGCACTATATGGACAAAAGTATTTGGCCAAACCTGTTTTTGAATTATTGATGGTTTCAATCAGGCCCCTTAGCCCCAGTGAAGGGCACAATGCTTGCACAATGCTACGCTTCCAACTTTGTGGCAAACAGTTTGGGGAAGACCCTTTTCTGTTCCAACATGACTGTCCCCCAGTGCTCAAAGTAGGGACTATAAAGACATGGTTTGATAAGCTTGGTGTGGAAAAACATGATTGGCTCGCACAGAGCCTAGACCTCAACACCATTGTGCACCTTTGGGATGAACTGGAATGGAGAATGCGAGCCAGGCCTTCTAAAACAACATCAGTGCCTGACCTCATAAATGCTCTAAAGAATGAATCAGCACGAATTCCCCTCAGAAACACTCAAAAATCTTGTGGACAGCCTCCCAGGAAGAGTGGGTGCTTTAAAAGAGGGACTAACTCCATATTGGATACAATGTGCCGATTCGGACAAAATTCTTTTGTCCATATAGCATAGCTAAACCGAGTCTCTGATGTAACTTAGCATAACCAGGTCATATGGTGGCACTGTATTCGGAAGCGTTAAGTTCAACATGTGATGTTGGATTTCTCATAAGCCACTGGAACATGCCGTGTGAAAAAATAAGCTCTTACTTAACAGTGAAATCTGTCCTGTATCCTTTATGATTACTATTAAACAGCATTATAACTTTTCATTATAACATTTATAGTAGTGCTACGCAATTAATCACATAAAAATCTAACTCACAATATGGACATGTGCTGTAATTTAAACGAAAAAGCCTGCAATTTTTTTTACAGTTAATATATGCACAGTCAGGAATTTATGTAGAGTTTGTCAATAATTTAAGTATTTCTTGTTCTGTTGAACACTTGATAAATAAAGGGTGATACATAAATATTGGCAAACATCCTCTTATTGTGATCAATCGTGTCATTATTTGGTGTTAGCTTTGATAAATATGTTTGAATACTAGATGATATTCGTAACAGTTACATATTGCAATTTAAATCACAATCGCAATATAAACCATATTGCCAAAAGTATTTGCTCGCCTGCTTTCACGTGCATATTCAATTTTACTTGTATAGCGCTTTGAATTTATGCATATGATCTTGAGAAACATCCAGTGGCGCCTTCCTGTTGCAACATGACTTCGCATCAGTGCAGTCCCATAAACACACTCCTAAACCTTGTGGAAAGCCTTCCCAGATGAATTGAGGCTGTTATTGCTGCAAAGGGTGGGCCAACATCATGTTAAACCCTATGGATTAAGATTTTGATGTTACTCAAGTTCATATGCATGTGTACGTTAACATAATCGCAATGTGATAAAAATAAATAAATAGATAATTAAATCGCGCTGCCCTAATTTACAGCAGGCAAATTAACATCAGAATCACTAAAACATAAATATATTTTCCTTTAATTATGTGCATTGTGTACAAGTTCCACTAAGTGTGATGATTCAAACTTCATCTCTGTACCTGATTCAACACTGGACAAAGTCTGCAAATAACTTCTACTTCATCAGGGGGAAGGCTGACCTCCTCCAGCGCCTCCCTCAGCGCTGTGTCAATTTCATCCCGATCGTGTGGATCGGACCTCCCGCCTGGAAAACACACCTCTCCTGGGTTGTGCTTGAGCTGTGAAGAGGAGCAGAAGTTAGTTCTTCTGTAAAATGCCACTCCTGAAGCATGTTTCTTAAAGTCATTTAATATTTCATTTAATTTAATATTTAGTGTTTGTATATCAAGTTATATGATAAGAGGATGCGCTGTAGGATTATTTGATAAAGATTTTGTTAGACCGCAAGTCACAACTGTAGGTTGCTAGTTCTGTGTCAGAAGACGTGTTTTGTGATCATAGAAAAGATGTTATTGCATTTCAAATTATTAGGTTAAGAGCTATAAAACACATTCTTCACAACTTCGAACCAATGTAACGTGACTGAAAAAAAAAAAAAAGAAGAATGACCACAAATGTAGATCACTTAAACACTTGGTAAAGCTGCTTAAAAAAAAACATTAAAAATCACAGCTATGCTTAAGATAAAAGTGAGAGCTTTTCCACATTTTTTGTGCGATGATTTGGACTGGGACTAAACAGCTGCGCGGCCATAAGAAAACCAACTAATCAGAGAAAAAACTAATCAGAAGAAAAGCTTTACTTTCCTAAGGAGCATAAAGATTGGACTTTGTGGCAATGAAAAAAAAGTCATAATAATAATAATAATAATAATAATAATAATAATAACTTTGTTGTTATTATTAATGTTATTAAGCCAAAATAACTACATAACATCTTAACATTAGTTATCAAGGTAAAAATTAACAGTTAGATCAAAATAACATTCTTCAAATAATGTTTTAACTCAGCCAAAAATGTAACACATTGAAATAATGCATTACTAAGATAAAATAATAAAATATCAAGCATATAATACTTGATATTATTATTATTATTATTATATAAAATAACAAAATCACTAATGATTCTAGACAAAATACACTGTAATAACACAAGCTGTGTAATCAGGCACTTCAGGCTGTAATAACTGATAGATACACTGTGATCATTTTTTACTACGTGGCGCTTGTTGGCAAATAATATTAGTTATTTTAACAATAATATATACTGTACATGCTATATACAAGTTTTACCAATTTAAAGTTCAAAGAGGTTGTATGGATATACTACAGAAAAAGCAAATAATACACATGGGGTGTTCAAGTCAAACCGGGACTTGTGCTAAAAGCAGAAAAAACACGCGTAACACTTCCTTTGGAGGTGAGACTGAAGTTCACTCACCGCGACCGAGCGCACAGTAAGCAGCACGTGCACACGGCCCTCTTTTATGAAAAGCGGGATTAGCACTGACGCTTTTGGATGGGAGGATAAATGAGAAAACTCGTCTCCAATGTCATGTTTCTTTAAAGACGAAAAAATCTCTTCCTTTAAATCCATACTGCCTACTCAACTGTCATCATGGCTCCAAGTTAAAACCTCGCACATACACACTTCCGCACTAAACACGATAATGAACTGGTATTGGACGCTGACCGACACGTCACTGATCATCAGTCGTGAGTGCGTGAGTGGGCGTGGCTATTATTCGTTATTTATTCACATGGAAAGAACTGACTCCAGATCAGAATCTGAGGGACCAGGAAGTAATGCCTGTATAGGAAATGTAGTGTTGTTTAAGCCTGATCTGAAGGACTGCTAAAAGTCCTTTAGATAACAGCTTTACTCACAAGCATAAATATTGCTGAAGTTGTTCATAAAGTAATTAGTATATATATATTTTTTAATATTACAGTTATGGCCAATAGAACATAAGGGTGGTGTCATGGTGTCAAATAATTTAGTAACAATCATATGAACAAATAGATCTTTTTCTTTGTTATATGCCATCACATTAAATCTTCTTATTGTTATACATAGGTTACATGGTGCACTGCAATACAAATTCTTGTGAATTAGTTGCTATTGTAAAAATAACAATTTATCAGAATGAACACATTAATATAGTATTAATCTGTGTTATGAATTACAGCTAACGTTGCTGTCTGTTACAGAAAATGAATCAAGATATTTTGACCCAGGAGTGTGGAAAAGCTGAAATAGATCATTTTAAATGAAAGCCACCAGCTTTTTGCTGAGTGTTGAACTGTGGAAGTTTTTGCAGTGAAACCAGAATGTAAAGTGAACCCCACACACAATTCAATATCCTAATTTCAGTCTCTAAACATTCAGAGTAATAAGAAAAAACACTAGTTCCCAGCAGCACCTGTGACTGGACGTACAGTTTCCCACTCGCACATGTCCCAGTTTCACACGTCAGGGTTAATAATCTGCTACCGTTCCAAAGAGACATCAAAAACTCACCTTCTACACTGAATAAACCAGTCAGTGGATACACTCTGTATAGATTCATAATGTTAAGGAAGGGTATTGGTTTTGTCTCCTTGTTTCTGATATTAGGATGGAATTGTGGGAAAGCCAGAAAGGATCTGCAGTCTGAAGTGAGTGACCAGGAGCTGTTCTGGGGAGCAGACCAGTACGACTTTGCCATTGTGCTGCCTGCCTCAGATGTCGAGTGCTTCTGGCATTTTGCACACCAAGGCGAATACTTTTATCTCAATTTCATGGTAATATGTTGCTGGATTTTTGTGAATATCTATTCTGGACTCTAATAGGGACATGCAGCACCATTGCTAAAACTGGAACTGATTTCTTTTTTATTTCTTTATTTATTTCTTTATTTATTTTAATCAGTTATAGCTATGCAATTGTTGGCACAAACATAAGGTTTCAAAACGAGGAGTAAAATATGTTGGGAAAAGTCATTTATGATGAACTAGACTGCACAAGGGACTGTTTTAGCCACCATATGGCTATTTACTATGGAAGGACAGAATGTGCAGAACGTATAGCCAGACGACTTAATTAAGGGAACATTTTAGTGCTTTTGAACCTAATTTCCATCTACAACATCTGTAACATGCATAAATATGAATTACAATATGTTTCTAGACAACTGGTTGACATAATAATAATAAGGGTTTGGAATGTGCAATATATCCGTTTTTTAAAATGTATTTACTAATGATATATAAAGCTTTATATTTCATTCTTTCACATGTATGCACTGCACTTTGAAAAGGAAGAATATGGAAATATAATATATATTATCAGCTATGAATATAGCTGGGCAGTTCAGGACTGTTTAGTGCTACCATAAAACCATAGAAGACGAACAAGTACATAACTGCAGTTACTTTCTGCTGTATTGTGTAAACTTGACTAATAATATCTATGGGAAGACATGGTGTAATATTACTACTGCATCCTTAACCCAAAGAGGTTTAAAGTGTATCAGCTTCAGTTTTAAATTTGCATTATATAATTGTGTATTTTTAACATTGATTAATAGAACCGCTCTATCAAACCCAATTTTGAAAAGGATGTTAATTAGTTAATTTGACGATTAATTGAATCAGGTGCGCAGATTTAATTTGCAGAGCAGGGGATCTTCCAGTAGCAGGGTTGACACCCACTGCATTATACACAACACAGCATCTATGTACAGTATATTTATAAATACCTATTAGGTATGTGCGTATGTACACTGTGTTCAGGTACAGTACTATGCAAAAGTCTTATGATGCACCTCATTCCTTTATATTCTGCTTCCAAAGAGCCAGACTTTCTTATATTTTTAATGTAGTCTCAAGGAAGCCCTTTTGACCAGTTTCCGAGCACTTTGCAGCCTGTTACTATGAAACATTTGCTCATATTAATTTCATTTAATCTAATTTAATTAAATTTAATATGAAGAAATGAGGGATGGGTCAGGACCTTTGTAAGGTACTGTATATAGTATGTATATAGATGTTCATTTTATCCGAATCATTATAGTTTATATCTAAACTATCATAAGTACGTCAGTAAATAAGCCCTGTTTGTGACGTGTGTGCTCAGGTTCAGTGGGCGACGGGTGTGGGTGTTAACAGACATCTGTCAGTCACTGTGAACGCTCCAAGTGGCCTTATTGTGGGCACAGCAGATGATGTCACTGGGGAGATTGCATTCAATGCTAAAGAGACTGGTGACTTATTTTAAATTACTTTTAATTGTATATCTAATATTCAGTATAATATACTGTAGTATACTGTGCACTATAGTATGTCAATTGATTGCTCCTTTTGTTTAATATTTTCCCCAGGCTTTTATCAGATGTGCTTTAGCAACTTCCACAACCGTTTTGGCAGCATGCAGGTCTTCATGAACTTTGGTGTGTACTACCAGGATTCAGGGGATTCCAAGAAAGACGACAATATGAAAGAACTGAATAGCACACTTGACACTATTGATGTAAGATAAGCATGAACCCACGCCTGCGAGATCTAATATATACAGTAACATTTGTTTGTTGTGTATGGTTCTTAGATACAGGTAAAACAGTGAACTGTGCAAACACACGATAGAGTTTTAAATCCATGCTTTTTTAATGAAACCATGCTGAATGTCTGTGCAGGACAGCTCCAATAAGCTGCAGTCGTCTGTGTTCCATATGTGGCGCTACTATGCTGTCGGGCGCATGAGAAAAGCAGCTGATTACTACCTGCTGCAATCCAACTTGAACTACGTCAGCACTTGGTCGACTGTGCTCAGCCTCGTCATTATCCTGGCTGGATACCTGCAGCTCTACTTCCTTAAAAGGCTTTTCAACACCAAGGAGACCACAGAGACTGAAAAACCACGCTGTTGACCTGCTCTTTACAAATAATGGTGGTCACATGTCTGAAGACATAAAGGACATGATTAGGCTTATGAAAATCAATGGTTTTTCCTACTGTACCTCTTCCTGCGCTATTCTTTCAGTGTCAATAGCAAAAATGTCAATAGAAAAAGTGGATAAAGCTCACAGGTGCTCTCTAGTTTCCTGTGCTTCCATTTTCTCTTTCTACAGTTGACTGCAAAGAACAAATTAAAGGAGACATTTTATTTGAACTGATAAGACATTATTTAATTTTTTGGATGTTGAGACTTGGGCATTATAAGGTTTTATACTAGAGATCTGTTATTTTAAGATATCAAGCTGAACGCTTTCTACTCACTCAATTAAATGAATGGAGATGCCTTAACAGCTTCATTTTTGTTTTTTTGTTTTTTATTTTGAATACACAAATCGTCCGAATGTTTCCTGTGTATTTTTTAAAGATTCCATTCTAGGTTTATTCCCTCCTTTGCTTTTACAACAACCTTACTTTTTTTGCTGAAGGCATCCCACTAGTTTTTTTTTTTTTTTTTTTTGTCCCAGTTCATCCCATGTGATGAACACAAGTTCTTCCACTCCACCCTGAGAAAACCATGTTGTTATGAAGCTTGCTTTGTGCCCAGGGGCATTGTCATGCTGGAACAGGTTTGGGCTAAATAAAATCTAAATAACTGTGTACTTCCAAACTTGTGGCATGGGTTTAAGGAAGAATCTCATATTATCAAGTTTAATGAATAAATTAAAGAACGAATAAAAGATTGGCCTTTTTTGTTATACACCAGACTGTCATCTCCTTTAAATCAGGATTTGAACTCGAAATTGGCATTACAAAATAAATGTAAAATAAATGTCAATGTAAGAAAACATGCTGGATGGATCACCAGTACATCAGAGGGCACCATGTACACTTGTTTACTCCCAGGGGCAATTACAGAATCCTCTTAGTGTCGTGCTTTTGGGAAGCTTTTAAAGGGCAGTGGTAACTCAGAGGGCTAACGCACTGAGTTACTGATCGGAGGGTCGGCCGTTCCCCAGCTTCGACAAGTTGCCATTGTTGGGCCCTTGAGCAAGGCCCTTAACCCTGTCTGCTCCATATCTGACCCAGTTACGCTGGGATATGCGAAGAAAGAATTTTACTGTGCTGTAATGTATATGTGACAAATAAAGACTTAACTTAAAAAACTTAACTAAAAAAGTACAACTTACATAGATAGCAACCTGAGAACTGGGATTCCTGGAGCTGTGAGATTACCTACTACAGGACACTGCTACCTCCTTTCTATTAAAGGACCCATTTAAATATTTGTTTTTTTCCCGTCTACTTAATATATCAATTTTTAGATAATGTACATTGAAAAAGATGTAAATTGTCCTTTTTGTCATTTAAACAGCTTGAGGAATGCAAAGGTTTACTCATAGCTGTAATTAAAGTCTATTATATTGATTACCTTCTACAGAGGTGTGAAGAGGGGAATGTCTATTACCACCGCGACAAAACGACAGCGGCCAAAATAAATCAGTTGCATTTCAGAGTAATTCATGAAATGAAGTTGGCGCAAAGTGACATCTTCCGTCATCTCGGTTTTTAAAAAATAATTAAGTCATAAAAAAGTCAAAACAATATGCTGTCTCAAAGAAATACTACAATAATGGTAATTTCCACATCTGTATATTTTATACAACAAGCATGAAAAATCTGAATCAGAGCTATTGATATTTGCTGTACAATAGTGTAATGAGTAAAAAAAAAAACATTGAAGTTGAACATTAAAACAAGTTCACTACACTGTAAACCCTAATGCTCAAAGTAATTAAACACATTGAGTACTGTTAACCTAAGTAATGTTCTGACAAACACTATGAGGACATTCTTAACCCTTAGGGGTCTGAGGACCTGCAGTGATTCAGCGCTCTTCTTAAATTTCAAATCTTTACCAGTATAATACTTAGATATTAGATATAATAATAAAAACACTTGCAAAGAAAAAAAAAGTGATTGGCCTCGTCGACGATGCCGTCGACCCCTACGAGTTTTAAGCAGCTGCCCATTTACAGTAAGATATTTATTTATCAGGTGCTGCCCTACAGTACATGCCCTTGAACAGAAGCCAGGGCCGTGTGTAGGTGTGTGGTAAGAGTCGGAGACATGCGCTTCTTACTTTGCACGGTAGTCCTCCTCATCTTTCCCATTTCGGGACAGCTGGGCGAAAGTGTCTCAGATCCAGGAGACGGAGGTTATGAGTTCTTTCGTGCAGCAGATCACTATGACTTTGCTCTTCTGCTGTCTGGCACAGAGTCACAGTGTTACTGGCACTTTGGTCATCAGGACAGACGCTTTTACCTGACTTACATGGTGAGTTTGATCTCAGGCTCTGCGTTTGCTTGTTTGTTATTAAGAATGACTTTTGACTTTATAGGATGCTTGTAGATTTTTTTGACTCAAAAAGTAAATCTAGCAGTTTTTAGAGGGAATTGTGGAACTACAATTAATGAACTGTGTAGTGAAGTGACCTTGCCTTGGTTCTCCTTTTGCTTATCTTCTCCTTTTGTTTTTGTTTTCCCTCTACTGACTTATCTGATGTGTTTCTTTACCTTCTACAAAACTGCCAAGAATGTCTGAACACTAAGCTTTTACAGATATTTATATTTAATTCAAACTAAAATTTTGAAATCATTTATTTATTTATTTTTATCTTTATGATACAGTTATATGAATAACGCAGTGTCCACATGTCCATATGTCCAGGTTCAGTGGGTGTCTGGGATGACTGCAAACAGACACGTGGCGGTTTCTGTTTTCTCTCCTAAGGGCATTCTCCTTTCCTACACCGATAACACTATGGGCCAGATGAACTTTCAAGTAAAAGAAGAAGGTACAGCAAATCTCTCAAATAACAGATTATGATAATTATGCCAATTATGGCATCATGCTTAGTCTTGATTAAGTCCTTTATAATATATTTAGGTCAGATGATGAGTTTGATAAATTGGTTATGTCCTAGGACCTCAACTGGGTATGTGTGTAGTGATGTACAGATATTCAATTCAGTATATCAAAGATCTAGCCAGGTTCCTGGCTGGGTTCCTTGTGGCAATACTGATGTAAAATTCTCCTGCTTTTCATACTACTCTTTGTTGTGCTCCTGTTACAGTAGTAACAGGGTTTGAGCTTTGGGAATTAAAGCCAGCCTTTCCACATGGCAGGCGAGAAACCTACCATTGAGCAACCAGTGCCTGCTTGGATGTACATATAGTATGACATTTATTATTAATTATGATTATTATTAATATTATTAGTACATGGGTAAAAGGGTAAGGCCCACCCTTATTTCATGTTCAGGGTTCATGCGCAGTGTTCATACCGCAATGTAGGATAGTACAGGAGGTTTAAGCTTGACTTAAAGGAATACCTTTAGTATCATTTAAAAATGGTGTCTGTTCTTTGAGCAACAATGTTTTGCCCTTGCTCATGTTTTTGTCCTATTTTAACTGTAGACATTATTTATATGGTGTAGAGTGTGTCCTTCTGCATGGACATATCAGTATAAAAGCATGCTGTATTCAAAAGAAACTATATAATCTATATGAACGATAGATCGAACAGACTTTAATCTCCTATCAAACAATCTCTTACTGTATATCTAATGAAATTGCAGGATTTTTATGGTCATCTAAAAAGATGTACAACAGGTTCCTCACGGTGCTGTAAAGAGTAATGTATAACAAGGCAATGTAATGAGGGAAGGTTGCTATAAATCCACACTTGTACAACTTCTTGTCTTCTTTTCTCTCTCTCTCTCTCTCTCTCTCTCTCTCTCTCTCTCACTCTCTTACCTTTCAGGTTATTACAAGATGTGTTTTGCCAACTATCACAACCATTTCGGTGATATGCGAGTCTTCCTGAACTTCGGGGTGTTCTCCGAAGAGGAGCCCGAGGCCGAGAAGGAAAATGAAATGGATGAAGAGGTTTTCAACAGCACTCTTTTCAATATTAAGGTACCTGATTAAATAGTTACATACTCGCTGATCAACAGATGTCAAATCCTTTACTGGCCACTTTAATAGGAACACCTGTACTATCATTCAATTCATTCTTCATTCATTCCATTATCCAATCAGCCAATCATGTACGTCAGAGGAGAGCTAAACACCATCTAAATGATTTTCAATCTTCAACTTCCCAGTTAGCCTGTATCCACTGGCAGCCCTAACCCACATTATATTATCAAATGTCTGAAGTAATACACCAGCTGATGAAGATCAGACATTTAATTTCTATTTCCCCAGGACATTTCAAATAAGCTACGCCTTCGGACTCAGCACATGTGGCGCTTCTATAACGTAGCACGGATGCGCAGAGGGGCTGATTACTTCCTGCTTCAGTCCAAGTCCTACTACGTGAATGCCTGGTCTGTCCTCCAAAGCTTCGTCATCATCATGGCCGGGTATCTGCAGCTCTTCTTCCTCAAGAAGTTCTTCAAGACCGACGGAAACCGACGTTGTTGCTGAGAGATAGCGAGAAAATGCTGACACCGCAACGCTGTTTCCTTTGTGTCATGATAGTGAAACAGGAAGGAAGAAAGAAAACTGTGTGGTCAGAAGACTTAGCTAAAGTCTTAAAGAGCTTGTAATATGAATGTCCTGGAGATGTTGTAGATGTGTTATTTTCTGTCATGTTGCTATGGGAAATAAACAGCTAGTTTAACTTTGATGTGCTTCAAATCAATGCTGGATAAACTAATTAAAAAAAAAAAGTAAATATGTCAGTGGGATACAGTGTTATACATCACGAATAGTGTGTTGATAAATTCAGAGGTTCAGATGAAAAAACTCATTTGTTTGAATATAACTGTATAGAACTTGCATGTGAGTTCGTTCGAGTCAGTAGAGACAGTAAACAGTGACTCAATCCTGAGCTGGCGTTGCAGACGGCGTGGAGACTGGAATGTTATCCCTGTTTATGTATGGATTTCCCCCGGAATTTCCCCCCTCCCAAAAACAGGCCAGTTGGATATGATACATTTCCCCTTGGGGTATATATAAATACATGCATAGCAATGTGGACATGTATTGCCTCATGGCTAGGGTTTTTTTTTTTTTTTTTAGACCTGAAGGTGAGTGTGAACATTAGAGGCAGCGAGCTTTACACACAGCACTTAGGGAAGGGGGTGTCCTTCAGCATTGAAAACAGGCGTGGCTTAGATTCTACTAAAGGCACGAGTTTCCTGCTGTTGTAGTTCATTGAGACCAGAAGTGCTTTGCACTGGTACACGTGAGTAACATGACTAAACTTTTCTTATTCATTTCAGTGTGTGTGTTTGCTAGACCAGCACATACTGTAGCGTCTTTGTCTTCTGCTGTCTGATAGCAATGTACACACTAGTAGTACATATATTTAGACGATTAAAAGGTCTAACTTTTTTATTTTTATTCATTCATTCATTCATTCATTCATTCATTTATTTATTTATTTATTTATTTTGAAACCTTTGCTAGTACGAATTATTTAAATAGTTTAACCTGTGCCTGCTTGTTCAAACCTGTTTTGCCTAAAGGCTAAGCTGAATATACTATGGCAGAGTTGTTACTTTGTAGCTTGTAGGAGTCGTCAGGTTAGAACCGATAATGACTATAACAATAACATTCTAATTAATAATAATTCTCGTTGGTCATGCCGAGCTCAGTGTTTTATATGTGGAAGCATCGAAGTTGTGTGCTACACAGCATTCCTGTTGTGAAACCGTGTGCTTTCCTCTGAAGATCAAAAATGAAAGTGCTTCTGAATTTTGAGAAACACTGATGTTTAGTTTAATAGAAGTTTTATCGTGATGGATCCTGTGTTAAAAGGGTACATTTATAGTGGGTTTAGAGAAACCCCAACTATTCCAGATTAAAGAAAAATGACAGACATGACTAAATTGCAAAGAGCAAAAAAAAAAAAAAAAAACGTACTGTATACCGTGTTGAGTGCAGTAAAGTAAGCCTTATGCTGAAGATTCGACACCGCCAAGCAAGTTTCACTTCCAGGCATCTGCTTCTTTAATGTTGCATAAGTGAAATGGTTCCGAATGTTTGCGCAAACTCAGAGATTTGTGTTTTTCTCTGTATCAGAATTTTCTCCTCTCACACGAACATGCTCGGAAAAAGGCCCTATGACTTTCTGAGTAAGAACACGCAGCATTTTGTTTGTTAATCTTCAGCAGTGATTTTTAGATATGTGGAAAATGAAAGTGAAGTCATATATATTGGGACAGATTGTACATTTTACTCATTACATGAAATGTATGGTACATGTTTGGGAATTTCAGAATTTTCATACTTTCATTTGTTGATTCCTTTACTTTCATTTTCAATTACATGCATAAAAAGCTTTCGGAGCGTGAAAAATCACAAATTCAAAGAAATAATTTAAGAATTTTTTAAAAATATTTTTTATCACCTTTCTACTATTGTGTGAATACAGTGAAGGATTCATAACCAATCTTTTGCAAAATTCAATATGAAAGTACAATATAAAAAAAAGGATAATAGAAGAAAAGAACTACTAAAGAAATTGAGTAATGTTCTATAATTTGTCTCCTACTGAAGTAGAGTATTATTACTATTATTAATATTATTAATAAACAATTTCTATACGTATATGGACCCCATACACTGTCAGAACATGGTAATACAGGCAGTTTATTAAGGAACGCACGGACATAACTCAAGAACCATAAATGTACTATAAATTCATGACAAAAACATACAGAATACAGGCAATAACATTGAACAACAAATGGCAATGAATGCTAAGAAATAGACAGACAGAATCTAGACCTTACATTGAGACACTGGAGTAAACAGATACAAGAGACCAGTGAACAGTTTGTAAGATCGTTTGTCATGCAAGGGCTGATGGGTAGTGTAGTTCTGTGCTATTTGGCACCACCATGACATACACTAAATGGCAAAAGTAGATGTCTGCAAGTTTTACCTAATTGGACAAATATTTCAAGACTATTTCAAATCTTCAAACAATCTTGTACACATGCACCATAAATAAATATGTGTCACTCTGTATATTAGTCATTAATTATTTTTTCTATACTAACACATTGAGTTTCTCCTGCAAATATCTCATTTCAGTATAATTGAGCAGCATAGTCAGACCAGATCACAAATATTCAAAATAATAGACAATTTAACAAAAAAAAAAAAAAGTATTAAACATAATCAAAACAAATGAATATACCATCAAAAATTATCATGGCCTAGTGTAACTTTTAGGGTTAACATACTGTAACTCAAAAAACATTATTTACCAAAGTATATTTGTTCACCGTACATAATTTATTTGAATGGAAAATCCAGAGCCATTATAAATGAGCAGGTTTATAAACTGCTGAAAGAAACACATATGTCCTACAGACTCAGGATAATTAGTCAGGTCTGAAGACGGCAGGGCACAGCAGAGCTGATCTGAAACAGGTGAAAAGCAAGAAATCCATTTGTGGAACTGGAAAGCACAGAGGGAAAGTCTGCAACATTACCAGGCATCTAATTACAGGACCATCCTAGTAGTTCAAACGTCAGGCACAGGACTGTCCCATGACGTGTCTGGTGTCGAAATAGCAGAACACTAGTAAATGACTTCTCTTTACATAGTAGAGTAACTAAATACTAGCTGCCCATAGGATGACTATAATCCACCTCAAGGTAAATGTACTAATCTGCTATCAACCAGTATGTAAAGATTGGCAGTGTATTATATTGGAAGTGTACAAAACTATGAGGGGCGTTCAAGTCAAACCAAGACTTTCTTGTGAAGGAAAGAGTAAAACCATGTGACATTTACAGAAGACTTCAAGCACAGTGCACTTTGAGACTCCATGTGGCAGTAAAAAAAAAAAATTGAATAGTGCAAACGTTGTAAAGAAGGCCGGACACCCATGAACAGCGACCCTGCAGTCATTTCCTGTGAACATTCAGCAGGTAGAAGGCGTCATCCATGAAAATCGGAGGATAACTTGCGCAACTTTTGGAAGAGATATTTGTGCCATTGAAGGAGTTCCTGAGAGACCAGCGTTTCAGACACGAAGGAGGCAGTCCGATCTTGGCTCCAGCATACTGACAAACTTAACACCTTGATGGGATCTAAACACTGGTGAAATGATGGGATTAGTGCGTTAGTGTAGCACCAAATATCGGAGTTGACTAGAAAGTATATGACTGAGGGTTTTTTCAGCTAAACAATCCCATATCATTAAAAAAAAAAAAAAAAAAACAGTTTTTCATCTATAACAATGTCTGTATACAATTGTGTCTTCCTTCACAATTTACAAAGAGGAATTGCAATCACCTGATCTGATTTCAAGGAGTTGTGGTCGTTTTAACAATTCTCAAGAAAATTGTTCACTCAGTGTGTCATCAAGATCCAATTTCTTACTTCATTCATTGTTTCTGTAATTCCTTTATTAGATCTGTTTACCTGGGATAGACACACCTATTTACATCTAAGGGAAATTTGGAATAGTGTATCTGTTAGTTAACATGATTTTGGGTGGAGGAACAAAAAAAACGGAGAATCTACTGTATAGGAACGCCGCACCAACACAGGGAATATATAAAAAGCTGTCTGTGAGACAGTAACATATGTGCAGGATCAAACAGGGGACACTGCAGCAGCACAACCCAGTGTGCCAGATATTGGAAATCTGCTCTAAATGTTTTTTTTTCCCCCTTAAAAATCATGACATTTATTTTTTCACTTGATGAAAAGTGGTTTAGAGTACCAATCTAGCACAGACAAATGCGCAGATAAGTGCATTGCTCCAATGTAGCTCTCTGTCAGTTCAACATGATGTGAACTGATAATGTCAACTTAACTAAATAGCTTAACTTCTGAAATACCACAGTTTCTACCTCTTATTGCTCCTGCTACATGCCCTTATTGTCTTTTGTTTCCCTTTCTTGTAGCAATCATGGATTTCATAGACCCAATCCTGTCTATAGCAGAGAAATTGTATGCTGTTTGCGATGAGGTAAAAGCCAACAAGAAGCGCTGCAGACGTCTGGTTCAGCGAGTGTCTGCACTGGTGGAGCTGGTAAACGCTGTAAAACATACCGGTTTGGGTAAAAATCCAGAACTAGTGCAGAGGGGCTTGCGAGAGCTTAAAGACACTTTGGAGTCTGCCGAAAAAGTTGTGAAAAAATACGCCTCATCCAGGTGCCTGAAACGCATCGTGAAGGCATTTGACCTCGGCGAGGAGTTTGGGAGCTTGAACGAGCGCCTGAACGATGCAGCCCAACTGCTGTCACTGGCCCTACAGGTGGAGCAGAGAGAACGGATGGAAAGAGTGTTCAAAGAGGACAAGAGGAGGAAAGAGGATGAAGATGACAGACGATATGACTTTGATGAGCTGCAGACTTGTATGTATTTAAGAAGTTCAAGTAAAGATCTCAGATGCTGGTCAATCACGTACTGAGAAAAAAAAAATTTTCTTCACATTCTTAGCTTACTTGGTGCAATGTTCTATAAAATGTTTTTCTTTTCTTTTTTTAACAGTGCTTCAGTCTTTGGCAGATGACAACGAAAACACTAAAGTGAGCGTGGATGCTGTGCATGTAAAAGTTGAACAAACTCAGAAAGATGTTCAGGACATTAAAGGCATACTGGAAACATGTAGGTCAATACTGTCTTTCTTGTATTTTTAATGTAGTCCTGAGGATTAGTTCTCCAGGCTTCCTAAAAGACCTTTTGGCTCATGTTTTTTCGCAAGTTTTTGCTTCTCATTTTCAGTCCAGTCCCTGTACCTGACCTATTTCAGAGGATTTTTTGTGTGTGTGTGGACATTTTTGTACTTCCTGTGCTTAGGGCGTTCCCTCCCGGTGCTCCACTTTCCTCCCACAGACCAAATACATGCATATTAGGCTAACTGCTATTGCCAAATTGGCTGTAGTGTATTAAATTCAATTTTACGTGTAGAGTGCTTTCAAAAATGGTATTTTAATCAAAAGAGATTTAGGGAAATGAGTATGAACTGAGTAATAAAAAAAAACATATGAATAAAATTATCAGATTGTCCCTGATGAGCAAGATGAGAACATGGCCATAGAAAGAAACCATGAGAGGAACCAGACTTAATAGAAACTTTTGAGTGATAACGGATAGCAGGGATTGTTTCGCAGTCATACTGTGTGTTAGGAGGCTGGATGTCCAATATAACAGAAGTCAACAAAATATGCAGTCCAGTTCATTATTGCAGGATCAGGTATAAAACTGTAGGAAATTCCAGTCCTGGGCTATGGAGCGACTGCAGTCACAAGTCCTCACAGAACAGCTGTCTGCATCAGCCCGGGCCAGGAACGTCTTTATGGCAAGAACTTTCCCGCAACACTGAACAGATTAAGTGGTGTAGAAAATAAATGAATGAATAATATGAAGGGAAAAAAGGGGGGGGGGGGAGGTGGCTCAAGACTTTTGCACAGAATTATATTTGTGGTTACCTAAGAAGGATTCTTCCATGAATTAGTAAACCACTATATAATTTACTTTAAATGTCCCTGACAGTGAGAAGACCCAGCATACATCTGCAGGACATCAGAGAGATCAGACCTGAGGAATTGACCTATGACCTTCCCATCGAGCCAATCATGAAGTGTGAGAACTCTGAATTGTTCAAAGGAGAGTATAACAAGTTCACCGTGGGCATCAAGAAATATGCGTATCCAGTAAACACCAGCCCACAGTAGGTGATAGTTACATAAGAAAAACTCTCAAGAAAAAAAACTTTCTATACAGGTTCCACTTTTCTGATAGCGAAAATGTCTTGAACTTTGCTTTAAGAGCTCAATCAGACTTACATGTCTTAGTAAAGTAAAAAATGATTTGTTATTTTGTCATTATTCAACAAAGTTGCCTTTTCCGGATCTGTCAGTCTGACTTTATTTCTTGTCCCCAGACAAGTGAGGTGCATTTTTAATAAGGAAGTGGAAACTATGAAACGCTTTGAATCACCACATATCCTGAGGATGTTCGGGATCTGTGTTCAGAATGAGAATGGTAAGGTACCAATATAACAGCTTCAACCTGATCAGATTTTAAGGGTATTTTCTTACATTACAGATATTCTGGTTGTCTTTTCTTTTGTGGAAAGCTAATATAATGCAGAACGCATGGAGAAATGTATCGTCTCCAACAATGGCTAATACTGGTAATTTTATATATATATATATATATATACTCTGTCTTGAGGGTTGTCACACAGCGTGCAGCGTGTAGCCACCTCACAACGATGTGATCCTGATCCTGATCTATATTGTTGGTTTAGTGTTAGGTTACTCTTTGTATGGAGGTTAGGGTTTTCCCAGGGGATTTCCTCTGGGTTTTCCAATTTCCTTTCAATGTCTACAAATATGCAGGACAACAGACTAATTATACTAAATTGCCCCAAGGCATGAGTGAGTGTATGTATGACACATCCCATTGAAGGCAAATTCTCCAACCTTGTCTTGAAGTGCTTCATTTACATAAAAGTTATTGAAAATTGTTTGTTTTTTTGGTGACAAATATTTTACCAAATTTCTCTTTTTTCTCATTTCTCTTCAATTCTTCTTTTTAAACGTTATCCTCTAGGGCCAAAACCAACCTACCTCATAGTGATGGAGTTCTGTGAGAAGGGCAATCTAAGACAGGTGCTCGACAGTCCCAGTAAGTTACCCTGGGACAGAAAAATTCACATGTGTCTAGATGCAGCGCAAGGATTATACAGGTATCAACTATTTACACAGCAACACACCTGTTTTCTAGATTTTTTAGCAGATGTCTTCAATTAAGGCCCATCTTGAGTCAAACATGCCATTTATTCTTGTTGGTGCACAATATTGTTGGCTTGCAATAGTGGTTAGCAATGTTGCCTTGGGTCAGGGTTCAATTCCTGCCTTGGCGTCTGTGTGCATGAGAGTTTGCATGTTCTCCCCGTGCTTGGTCGGTTTCCTGCCACAGTCCAAAGACATGCAGATTAGGCTAATTGTCATTCCGAAATTGCTCATGGTATGTGTTGACTGGAAGTCCGACCACGGTCGTAAAAATGAGAATAAATACAGCTGGTCCCCATTGGCCTCCAGGATCCCCAGCTGGACTACAGAGGTTCCTAGATGGATTAATGGATGGTGGAAGATATGTGCTGTGAATCTATGTAAACTGCTTGTATCTCTCTCTTCTTTTTTTTTACCCCTGCAGGTTGCATCAGTCTGAAGAGAAGTTTAAGGTGCATGGCTGCATCACTAGCTGCAAGTTTCTGGTGGCAGCTGGCTACAGAGTAAAGGTAATATCAACAGGTTCTGTTATACTGTAAATGTTCTAAATATTGCAAAGGTCATTTAAGATCACTTACACTGATCAGACGTAACATAAGACTGCCTGGCAAAATGAATAACATTGATTATCAATTAATAAACTGGTGACATGCGCACCCAAGCATCTATGCCTGTGAGGATCAAAGTCGGTCCAATCAAGAACACCGAGTACATCTATTTCCCATGCTTGAGACACTGCAGGCCAATAGCCCAAGGCCACTAACATGGTGAGCTGTGGTGCACTTTCAGGGTAGCACAAATCAAAAAAGCATGACCAACGTTGGACCTTATGGAAAGGCTCCAGAAAAAACCTTGAGGGCAAACAGCCCACCAAAATGGCCCCAAAACTCTCAGATCCCAATTTAATACCCATAGGACTCCGACCCTGCAACCCACAGCACCCAAAGGATCCACCTCCAACATCCTGGTGCCAGATACCCCAGGACGCCCTGAGACGTCCATCCCCTGATGGATCATAGCTTTTTTAATGCTATAGCTGATCGGTGTACTTATTACCTGAATTATTTACTATTAAAATAGCATTTCAGAAAAGTTTGTTTTTACAAATATATCTTTATTTTTTAGTCTTATATCACAAGAAAAGGGATATCTGACAATTTGGACAGTGTGAGGATATTTGGCAGACGCTCCATGCTCTCAGGAAAAAGCCAAAAGCATTTCTTTGGGTGCTTTGGTGAAGTTCAGGGCTAGGATGAGGTGTAGGAGCAGAGCATTAGTAAACCATGTAAATGAAAAACAAAAGTCAGACAAATGTGTGTATATGTGTGTCTTTCAAGCTTGGAGGATTTGAGCTGGCAAAGACAGAAATATCCCTAAAGAACAGTAAGCAGAGGGCGAGCAGCTTGAAGATGTACATTTCTCCACAGCAGCTGCAAGACATAAACCATCAGTATGACAAAGCCTGTGAGATCTACAGGTAAGCAAAAAGGCAAGCCCAGTCTTATTAGGTTATTGTACATTACAGTTTAGTAGCTCATAGCTGTTGTATATGATCTTCACAGTTTTGGCATCGTCTTGTGGGAGATCGCAACACGGCAAGTCCCCTTTAAAGGCATGTAGCAGTTAACTTATTCTTAGATCTCACTTGCTATCTATGTTTTAGGAATGTTACAGTATGTTACTTTATTATCGTATTCATCCTGCTTTTATAAACAGATTGCAATTCCACCAGTAGCATCTATAAGAAGGTGTGTGAGGAGAAGATGATGGAGCCACTGCCGCCTGACTGTCCGCGTCAGCTGAAGGATCTCATTAACGCTTGCCGTTCATTTGAGCCGTTCCAAAGACCTTCTGCTGGAGGTATTGGCACATATAACCAATTACATAATAACATTCAGTAACTCGGTTAATAAACCAACAAGACTATATTGAAGGATAAGTTGACTACAGTGATTTACGTAGCTATGCCGATATTATGATGCATAAGTAGGAGGTATGTTACAGTATGTACAGTACAGTATAGATAGTACATATGCCCTTTCATTTCATAAATCGTTAAGAGGAAAGAAACATGTTTATTTATGTTTTTCTCATTTTCAGTGTTGGTGGACAAACTACGCACACTAGCACAGCAGTATGATGAGGACTAAAGCCAAAGCCCAGCCACATTTGGCCCAACAGTCCTACAGTATGTGAACAGTTTGGAAACAATGTGAAACAGAGAACTGGGTTTCTTTCTTAGACTCAATATTTAAACTTCCTGGGTATGGCTTTTAAACTATACTGCCATTATTATTTAAAAATATGAAAATATGTTTTTTTAAAAATGTGTATGATATCAAACAGTACGAATTTTACGAATTTCTAGTTTGTATATAAGTTTTAGTTCTCCCTGTTTGTTAAAGGACACAAACAAAAAATATCATCTGATAGCATTTTTGTCAGCTGTTTCAGGGTTAATACATATTGTATGAATTTTTAGATTAAATCGAAATGTGAATAAACTCACATTTTTGTGCAATAGGCTGTTGGCTGTTGTGGGTCAGTAATCACCAGTAGGGTGGTGTTATGCTGTTACAACCATCAAATATAATTTTCTATTATTTTGAATTTTATTGCATTTAATTTTTTTCAATAATAAAAGAAAATGTTATTTGAATGTAACATAACAATTGTTGTTTTAATTATACAATAGAATATATTTTATCCATTTATATTTACAGTTTGTGTGCACTTATTTATTGAATTAAATGTGATGAGGCATGTTGTTGTTGGAAATAATCATGCTATTTTTATGATGTTATGATGTGGTGGTTCTCTAACAGAGCAATTTGGCAGTTTTGATACACATTTGTATCTGTTCATAATTACACAAGTATAATATTGCTGAACATTTGTTATGTAAAGGGAGTTAGAGCCTGTTATCACTTATATCAGCTATAGCAGTCATAACTCCTCATAACATCTTGAAGATAATATGACAATAAAAATTGGATAAAAGCAAAAATAAATAACTTACAGTAACCTTTACCATATCAACAACTGCAGATTTTTTAATCCATGTCTATAGAGGGGCCACCATACAAGTGTTTATATTATTAGTTATTACACATGTACACTGTAGCAGATTAAAATTTTATCCGAACCTGTGAATTAAATTACAAGCCAGCACTATGTCAAAGTTGTTATCATTGTTGTTGCTTTGATGGTGAAATATTACCAGGATACAAAAACCAGGAATTCTCAAGGGATGCGGATTATGTTTTCCAGGCGAATCACAGCAACATGTGGGAGATGGTAGAGAAATGGTATGGTTGTGAAGTCCATGGCATGGGTTTTAGTAGGGATTAATAAAGATTAGATTAGATTAGATTAGATTAGATTAGATTAGATTAGATTAGATGGGTGGATAGATGGATGGATGGATGGATGGATGAATGGATGGATACTTTATTCATCCTCAAGGGAATTCCAAACATCCAGTAGCAACGAGGTCAGTTACAAAAAGCCATCTTTGTCGATGTCATTGCACACTATGTATCTTATATAGTCAGTAGACGACTTCCGGTGTTGGCGATGTAGGAGAAAGCCGTGTTGGAGAGGTCTCCCGGTTAAACTTGTAACTTATCCCTGTAAACACCGCAATTATTTTAAGAATAATAATGCAGTGCAAACATCATTGTATCAATGACAAAGGGACAACAGCGGAAATAGAACAGCATGAAAAGTGACAGGTGACTAGGTCTGAGCGCACTGGCATAATATGTAATGCTGAGAGTAAGTGAGCAGACCCTGAAGCCAGAAGATGAAAGAGTTTGCGGGTAGCGCTGTGATACATTTTGCAAGAGAGCCTTAAGCCTAGATCTCCTAATCCACATACCCCTAAGAGAGGTTTGAAAAGACAAATGGCTGTGGGGATAAAGCATTTTCTGAGTCTGTCAGTATGGAAATCCTCCTGTCTATGAAATTAAACAAGCAAATGAAACTGTATAATAATAATAATAATAATAATAATAATAATAATAATAATAAATACATTCAATTATCAAAAAACATTCCACAACAGTAGTAACAAAAATGGTATTAGTGCTAAAAGGTGTCTCACCTAGGTCAAAAGATGAATTTTCAAATACGATCATATAACCATTTTTCATAATACTTAATGCTTCTTATCTCCTGATCCATGCTATTTTTTTGTAAATATACAGTGGACATTTATATTTTTATCAGATTAAAAGAAACACATGCAATGATCTTAACCTGGCCAATTTCGATTTCACATGAAAAGACATCCTACTGGAAAAGTCACATGAAAAGCTATTGGAACTGGAATTAGCAACTGGTGTGTTTTTCTAAAACTCAACATTGTTGCGATATTGCAAATTTGACACCTGTATAAAAAATATATATATAATAATAATAATAATTTACAGATTATATGCTTCTAGAAGCTTACACCAATTTTAGTATCAATGCTTTAAAATATGAATAATTTTCATTTTTAATTATTATTGTTTGAAACTAACCAGTATAATGTTGAAAATGGCCATTTTTGGGGCACATATAAAATCCTTCTGGGAATCTTTGTAGCCTAACTAGGGACAGTGGAGGCCAGTGGTGACTATTACTACTCACTCACTCACTCATCTATATCACTTAATCCTGTATTCAGGGTCACGGGGTGCCTGGAGCCTATCTCAGGAGACTTAGGGCACAAGGCGGGTTACACCCTGGACAGAGTACCAATCCATCGCAGGGCACAGACACACACACACACACACACACACTTTGGGATTTGGGATTGCCAGTCTTTGGACTGTGGGAGGAAACCCACCAAGCACAGGGAGAACATGTAAACCCCATGCACACAGAGACGGGAATCGTACCTGGCCGGTGAAGGCGACAGTGCTAACCACTACACCACCGTGCCGCCGCGACTATTACTAATTCTCTCTTTCTTTTTCTTTTCTTTTTTTTTTTTACAAACATGGTTAGACCTCTAGTCAACATCCATAGATTCATTCACACACTATGACAACTGAAAACATCAGTTAGCATGTCTTTGCACTGAGGGAGGAAAATGAGGTGTACCCAGAGGAAACCCACGAAGCACAGGGAGAACATGCAAACTCTATGCACACAGCACAGGGAGACCCTGTAACCCCC
>JAAGKR010001460.1:60333-124775 GCA_011419295.1 Clarias macrocephalus
CCCCCCCCCCCCCCCCCGACCCCACTAAGGCACGTGCCAACTACATATAAAAATCATCCCTTCAATATAGGTGAAGTTAGTAAGTTGTAGTTTTAAAGGAAGGTGGCTTGGTTCCTTCCATGTTGCATAAACTTTAGAAGTAGATTCTTGAGCACACACATTTTGTTTATTATATGTAACACACACATACAAAAATTAAAAATTAAAAATCAGCACCTATACAGTGTTCTAGCCGATTGTTGTTTATGAAATGTAAATAAGCGTGTGTCCCACTCAGTCCAGCAGGAGGCAGTAGTGAGTCTGTGTCGCGCAGCGCACCTGCCACACAAGACAGGTGTGATCCAGAGTGCCATCGTGCCTCGAAACTTAGACCAAATAAGTGTGTTAAAACTACACGTTGGAGCAAGTCGGTCTGGCAGTAGCTGCCTGGAATAATAATAAGAATCTGTTAGAATATTTAAAGAATCGTCAGTGAAATTACTTACATCACCGGATTTGGATTTGGGAATCATACCTGTTCTGCGGCTGCGTAAAAAGTGCGCAGTTTCCACTCGGATTGTTGTGGTTGTGATTGAGGATTTCACTTTTGATCGCAGGATCTCTCAAGACCGCCTGCCGGCTTGGAATCTTACTGGATTGTGAAATATTGATGTCAACACGTCTTTCCGTTGGATTAGACTGAGATTTGAGGTGTCAGTGTGTGTGTGTGTGAGAGAGAAGGACAAACCCGCGAGCAGTAATGAGAAATAGGAAGAGAAGGTAGCGGAGCGGAGCCATGGAGCGGCGCGCGGGTAAGTGAGGAGCGCAGCGGAGCGGAGGCGCGTGATCTCACCTGTCAGCTCACAGCTCGCAACATTTACACTACTGCACTACTGTACATTTCTCACTGACACTAACGGAAATCTCGCTTTTATTTTCCCAGGGTTAAGGTAAACCATAACCTGCTTACCGTATACATGGCGTTTAATCATTTGATTTGAAAACAAACAAACAAACCCGACTGAAACAAAACCCGACCTCGTCTCATCAGGACCGGAAGTGAGGCAAAGATCATCCCTGGGTATAAGAATGAATATAAGAATATGACAAGTTTAGTTTAGAATAATTTTTAAATAAAATCCAATGATAAATGGTTGTCTAATCAATTACCATGTAATCTGTCAACATGGATCACAATCAGGTGTAGCTTTAATACCTCAATCCTGTACGGCTGTACCTGAAGAATGATGAAATGATCGTACATTTTTATGATTATTAAAAGGAGACGGCACTGGTCAGGGCTGTCGCCTCGCACCTCCAGGGTCCAGGTTCGATTCCCACCTCGCATGGAGTTTGCATGTTGCTTGGTGGGTTTCCTCTGAGTACTCTGGTTTCCTCCTACAGACCAAAGTGTGTGTGAGTGAGTGAGTGTGTGTGTGTGTGCCGAGTGATGAATTGGCACCCCATCCAGTGTGTACCCAGGTTCATGCCCTAAGCCTCCTGAGATAGGCTCCAAGCCACCCAACCCCCCCGGGCCCCGTATACAGGATGCTGGGGTATAGACGATGAGTGAGAGTACGTGAGACATGATTGTACTATTGAAATAATCATAAATGTTCATGATTATTAAAAGGAGGGGGCACGGTTGGTTAGTGGTTAGCACTGTTGCCTCGCACCTGTTTGATTTTGTGTCTGTGTGCATTGAGTTTGCATGTTCTCTCCATTCTTGGTGGGTTTCCTCTGTGGTATTCCGGTGTCCTCACTCCGACCAAATACATTGCATGGGTTCTGAGCTTGTGAATGTGTGAGAGTGTGCGTGTGTGTGCGCTGCGATGCATTGGCGCTTCGTACCCGAGGTCTCAAGGGGATTCTTTCCGCAACTTCTGTAACTGAACCTTTAAAAATAGTCAATTTCTATAACATATTCATTCATGAATTAACAGCATTCTAAACTCTGAATAAAGCAGATCTGAAAATCATAGGAAAGTTGACAGCTGAGCGGAATGTGCTGAATTGGCTTAGCAATAGAAATCGTATCTTATCAAAAGTAGGAATGAGGTTTACATCCCTAACAGGTTTTACATGCTTACTATATACTGCATTTGTTTATGCATATACGCTCGCCTTGGCCAATATTAGGAACATCTGCACATTCATGGAGGGGGGGCTGGTTTGAGAATTTGCTAAACTCCTGGGTAGTTTACACACAACAGTCTGTAGAGTCTTCAAAGAATGCTTTTAAATATTTATAAAACACAATATTATTGCGTGTCTTCTTGATTCATTATATGTAACGTCAAATTTTTCAAGCTGTTTTTGATGATTATGGCTTACATCTCAAATCTCAATATGATAAAAATATTTCCTAAGTTAAATTAAAAGTATTTACAATAGAGAAATTATGAAAAAGTAGGTTAATTTATGCACAGGGCTCCTTTACTGCATCAAAGCGCGGGGAGCCTGACACACTGCTGAGGTGTGATTGGAGACCAGGTTGCTCTGATAGCAGCCTTCAGCTTCTCTGTATTATTGGGTCAAATGTGTTTCTCATCTGTGGTGGCCCGGTGGCTTAGTGGTTGACGTTGGACTCAAAACTTAGTGAACCAACACCAGCGGATGACATGGCAGCCCAAATCATCATCAACTGTGGTGACTTCAGACTGGACTTCAAGAAACTTGAATTCTCTCAGACTCTGGGCTGAGAGTTCCAAACTAATGAGAAACTTACTTTCGTCTAAAAAGAGGACTTTTGCATTGGACCAGTTCTTTTTTTCTCCTGACCCCAGGAAGGACATTTTTGACATTGTCTCTGGTACAGGAGTGTCTTGATACTAGGAATGCAACAGTTACAGTATGAAAAGGTCTGTGAGTGGTGGCTCCTGATGCATCATTTTCTCTTTATAATCCCCTGCTATACTAATACTACACTTATCCCAGCATTTTAATAGTGCTTGGATACCATTATGCTTGAAAGTACACCAGAGCCATGCTTCACTTGCCCTTGCAGGAATGTCTCGACCATGTGGAAATGGCTTGGAGTGAGGTCAGAACTGTACAGGGGACGAGGCAATAACTCCCAGCCTGTAAAGGTCCTGTAATATGCAAGTGGTGTTGGTGAATGATTGTATGTACAGTTCCCACAGACAGGTGCATCTCTTACGCAAGTTGGCTTGCATCTCTTTCGCAGTTCCAACAGACAGGTGCAACTTCTCCGCAAGTTGGCGTCAAGTTATCCGTCAATTTTCCAGGATCCGGCATTCCACTCTCGGAATGTTCTTGGGAATGACTGCACTGGGCTCCGAGCCTCCTCGGTCAGGATCGTCATTGACGGATATACAGACTGCTTTAGAACATTTCACTATTCAAATGTTGTACTGTGACTAAGAGACTCATCACTGTACTGTGCTTGATGTCTTCGAGTAAATGTCTCTCGGTTTTATGCATTAGTCCTGGTTTGACTTGAATGCCCCTCGTAGAATCTGTCATGTGTGCTGAATGTTTTCTGTATTGTTTGTGAACTACTCTTGACCTTCTAGTAGACTAATTGCCTGTTCTTCTGTGTTTTAGGACCTGTAATAGATGTGGAACAGCCAGCAATGGCCACTAAACCAAAGTATACGCCACTACAAAAATCAGTACCCCAAGTACTTAACCTGGATGGTTCCCAACCTCCAATTAACTCTGCACTTACGTCACAGCCACGTCCTTCTAAACCCTTTAAACCAGAATGGAAACCTGTTTCTGTTTTCACCAGTGAGAATCGGTCCCATTTTCAGCAACAAGCGGACAGCACTCAGGGTTTACCTCGTTCCCGAAATAAGGATAAAGCTGATTTCCTAGTCAGTTCAGCTCAAGCGTCAGCCATCTCTCCTCACAATGTACGTGAGATGTCAGTTGACCATATGAAGCCTATACAAGTACTACCTGGCCAGAACCATGGGACGGTGAAAAGCCGTCACAATCTTACAAACGGCTCTGCAATTTCCGAAAGGAATGCAACCAGCAAACCTCATGCTGCTCATGTTTTTTCGCCAACTGTATTGCAACCCAAAACTGCAGAGTTGATTCCAGTCATGTTTAACAACACACAGCGTAGACACTCTGCTGGTGAAGAATATGGCCATTTGTCCTCTGTTCTGCCTCCTGATCAAAAGGCGTCACCAATATCTGTACAGGACCTACTAAAAAGCAGCCATGTTGGACGACCGGAGAAGTCTGACATTATCTCAAGAGGACATGTGAAGCCGAAATATAAAGCTTTAACTGTGAAAGAGAGTACACTAACTTCAGTTTACAAGGAAGGAAAAGCTTTTACTCCTAGAAAACACACATCCAAAAGTAGAACAGAAAGTCAGACTGACAATGTGGACCCGGCAGGGGATCATCCACGCTGGAAAGTTTATTCGCCGGAACAGAAAACACGCCAGGATGTGCCCGACAGCACCACATCAGAAAGCACTCCTGGGAAAAAATCCGGTTCTACTTTGAAGCCGAAAGTCAAGTCTTTGACCCACGCAGACCTGAAACAGTCAGACGGCCAGAGGAAGTCATCCTTCAGAAAGCTAAAGGATTTTGAATTCTCAATGAAAAAGTTGTTCTCCAAGGGAGGACAAGGTCCGGAGATGACCCCAAGCAAGGACGAGCAATCAGTGGACGAGGCCTTGCCCGTTACCAAAAACCCACCCAGAAATCAGATTCTAATACCACAATACAGAACACACCAGGTCAGCTTCCCCAAAGATGAATTTACCGTTGAGTGTAGTGTGGATGGAGATGATTTTGGTAATGAGTATCAATATGGAGATATGCAAGAAAATCTAAATGTCGGCATCACAAAAAGCCCTGGGGTACTGCTGCAACAAGAGCCAAAAGTCTGGCGAAGAAATCCATCGAAAAAAGAAGAAAGTATCAATGGAAAAATGCAAGATTGCCGAGAGTTTAACACTAGAGTGAATCAGGAGCATAATAGGAGGTGAGAAATATAAATTATATAAATAAATCTTAATGCCACTAAATTATCAGTGCAAGCGGTTTTACTTTAAATATTATGTGAAACTTTTTTTTTTTCCCCAGAAAGGCAATTTGAAAACTTTTTTAAATTTTATAAAAGTCTTAAATTATATATATATATAATGTTTATTTTCTGGGTATGTACCAGTACAAACTCCAGAACTCGACAAACTTACTGTAGAGGAAGAAATTGTTTCTACTAAAATGCCACCATACAAAGACTTTGTATGAGGAACTATTATTTTTTTTAGGGTGTATAGATTCTTCTCTTCTCCATTTTTTTTTCTAAATAAACGAATCCCATACAGTAAAAATAACATGCATGGTTTGATTGCGGCTTCTTTTTCCTCTGAACACTTCACCACAAACCCAGTCTCTTGTTGCTTGTCTTTCCGTAAGATATGTCCATGACGAGTTTGTCTACTCCAATGATCCGCCTTCAGAGAGGGAATTTGAAAGCAGCTCAGAAGAAGAAGATGATTATGATGATGATGATGATGAACTAGCAACCAATCCTAACAAATGGAAGAATCAGGTATTGCATACATTATATTGTTATACTGTCATATTTGCTGTAAACATCGGTTGTAAATCTGTTGTTTTTATCTTGACTTTTTTGATTTAAGGGCTCCAAGAGAACCAAGCTGTCTTACATTGCTAAAGAGATCGTGAGTTCGGAGAAAGTGTGAGTCTGCAGGTTTAACAGCGATCCTGCACCTCATTCCAGTTAATACTTTTATGCGTTACTAATATTATTTTCCTTCTCAGGTTTGTGGATGTGTTGAAGCTTCTCCATATTGTGAGTGTCTTCAATTCATTCCTTTATTACAGTCACATGTATTTTCGATATAACATGCTTTCGTGATTATAGTTCTGGTTATGTAAAAATGTATATGTATTACATGAAAATCTGGATACTCAATAGGCATAGTGTCTTTAATCCTCTCTGTCAAAGCACAAGACACTTGACTGTGGGGGAAAATCTCTCTCCCATGAGCAAATATTTTCCCTGCAGCGTGTTACGGGTAAAGAATACTACAAAAGACGTGAGGAATTTCTTTAGCCAGTAAAGCCTCAATTATGTGTCTGCACACCAAGCCTGTCTTGGAACTACCAAAATGACAGATTTTTTACATACAGTAGTTTAAGGATTTAAAAGTAAATACTTTTCTTGCTTTTACAGTTGTTTTATTAAATTGCCTGTGAAGACATTTAAAAGCCTTGATAAACGATCATTTCCAGTGTAAAGCCAGTAATCAGATCACAAACACTCAGAATAAAACAGACTGAAATTTGATGCTCTTTAATTGGGAATTTTTATACAGTTTATTTTTTTTATACCAGTTTTACCACATGGTAATGTGTGGAAATTGTAACCCGCCCTTTTAAAAATAGTAAGGCTGAAATGAAACTAGCTATATATAGGAAGTGTTCTTGGTTCTTTTCACTATCGTGTGCTATGTACGTTATGTGTTTTGAGGATACCTCCTAAAGGTGAAAAGGGAGAAGACTGCATTTTAAGATTTACATCCAGTGTTGGGGGACGTTACTTTTTTAAAGTAACTAATTACATTACAAAATTACTGTGTTCAAAAAGTAATCAGTTACATTACTGTGTTACATTCTGATAAAAGTAACTAGTTCGAGTAATTTTCCATTGCAGAAAATGAAAACTCCTTTGCGCTTCCTCATGCATGTTGTTTTAGTCAAGACCTTTATAATTATTCTACCATCATCACTCAGCGAAATTTGGCCCATAATCTGTCAACTACGAATACCCCTGTCTCACCTATGCGGTTTCGTGCGGTGGCATTAAATACGGTTCATCATGAGCCACTGCGAGTTTTGGCACTGAGATTAGGTTTCCATCTTTCCGCACATCGGTCCTCGCATAGTCAAACCGTATAGGTGAGATGGGGGTATAACAGCAGGAATAACAGAGGGGGGCGGGTTATCGGGGGAGGGGCTTGTAGGATGACTTTCTCACACACACACACACACACTAATGGATTGGGAATGACTGCTGTCTGGCTCACGGATTACATAAATTGTCTGAGTACATGAATGGCGGACCTAACGTGTTAGATTACTCGTTACATCAAAAAAGTAATCTGAGTACTCTAACGCTGAGTACTCTAATCCAAAGTAACGTGTTACACAAAACACTGTTTACATCATGTATATCATATTAGGCTGCATGGTGGCTTAGTGGTTAGCACTGTTATTTCGCATCTCCAGGGTCCGTGTTCAATTCCCACCCAAGGTTCTCCATGTGCCTGGTGTTCCTCCCGGTACTCCACCTTCTTCCCACAGTCCAAAGACATGCAAATTAGGCTAATCGGTGTTCCCCAGACTGCCCGTAGTGTGTAAATGAGCGTGTAAGTGTGTATACAGTATTCGTGTGCCCTGCAGTGGATTGGCACCCTGTCCGGATTGGCAGCCTGTCCGGGACCCTGTATACAGGATAAAGTGGTACAGACGATGAGTGAGTGAGATCATATTAACAGCTGGTATCCGATTACAAAGTAAGCATTGAGTAAACATGCATTTCATTTTGCTGCATAACATTCCAGCAGCATTTCTGACATTCATCGTACAAGAGAAGGTTTTAAAAGTGATAATAATAGTTCCGGGAGAAATTTTTTGATGATTGAGATGTCAGTATATAATCGAGACGGAAAATCTTTTTATTTCCTGTTGTTTTAATGTTGACAGAATGCCTCCTCAAATATAAGTAAAAGGCTTCACCTTTGTGCATAATTTTGACCCAATATCCGCATATGGTCCAGAATTTTCGGGATGCAGTGATGAAGGCTGCCTTGCAGTCTGGGAAGGCTGTGATCGATGAGAAGAGCCTCAATCAGATCCTGTTTTCATTGCCACAGCTCTATGAGCTCAACCTGGGTTTACTGAAGGAGCTGGAGGAACGTGTGGCAAAATGGTATGGTATTTTTTTTAATTTTTTTTTTATCAGACTCAAAAGTGACAATCAATGTGTTAACAGGCTGCTCCATTAATCTGTTATCAGGATATACTTAAGTGATTAAATGGTTGCTGTGGAGTTAGTCATCCTCATAGATTTAACATAAAACAGTCAAGCACATTCTACATGCTAAAACATTTCATTGCCATGTTTCCTTGATGATTCAGGGATGAGCACTCCGGCCTAGCAGATATCTTCTTAAAAAAGGGGCCATACTTGAAAATGTACTCCAGCTACATCTGTGAGTTTGACAAGAATGTGGCCCTACTGGAGGAGCAATGCAGAAAGAGCCCTGCTTTTGCAAAGGTCGTTCAGGAATTCGAGGTAATGACACCAGCTCAACCTGTTTTCCCTCCTAACACAAACGTTGGGTGATGACGGCTATATTTTTATTTTTATTCTCTTGCTCTTTGAGTGTGTCTTGGTCTTTGGTGGCATAGTGGTTGGCGCAGTGACCTCGCACCTCCAAGGTCGAGGTTTCATTTCCTTGAGCCTGTGTGCGTGGAGTTTCTGTTCTCCCCAAGCTTAATGGGTTTCCTCCAACAATCTAAAGACTTTTAAAGTAGACTAACTGGCATTTCCAAATTCTCTGCTGTATGAGTATGTGCGTGATGATGTGCCCTGTGACAGACTGGCACCCTGTCCAGGGTGTACCCTGACTTTTGCCAACTGGGCGATTCAGTACAGGATAAGCAGCATAGAGAGTGAATGAGTGAGTGAGTGAGAGTGTGTGTCACACATTTATGTGTTGGTGGATGGGTGGGTAAATACTTCTCATCGCTATGATGTTTGTTACTAATACTATTTAAAGAATGAGATGCCATTAGACTATCTGCATTCCATGTTTATTGCTTTCTGTCTCTTTTTCGAATATAGAGCAGCCCACGTTGTGCCAATCTCGCCCTGAAGCACTATATGCTGAAACCCGTTCAGAGACTTCCCCAATATCAGCTCCTTCTCACAGGTTAGAGGTGCCATTTAATAATTCACTTGGAGTTCAGTTAAACACTGTAGGTATTATGATTTCTGAATTCTATGATCTGGATCCTGTTAGTAATAAAGAACACATCAAAATAAGCAGTCTATTAAAAATTCAAGATTAAATGTATACCGGGCATCTGTTTTCCCCATAGCAACAACCAGCATGTATTTCCTGAGGTTTGTGCTTTTGGTTCTTAGGCTTAAATCCTTAGATCAGGGATGTCAAGCTCAAATTCTGTCCTGGCCGCGTCAGCGTGTTTGTAAGCTCTTGGGCTGTCATGATTTTAAGCTATACATTTTTAACATCTGTTCTATTGATTGACGCTGGTAATTACAGGCTCAAAGCAGAATAGGAGATATCCAAGAAGAAGAAAGTCTAACCAATACTATTAAACTGTTGTGATAGCATTTATGAAATGTTATAAAGATTTTCTATATAATTATTGAACATATATTATGGTTCATTGGAGTATAGGGTTAATTATGTTTTAGGGTTAATCTAAAAAAAGAAAAACGAAAAACCTTCCTAACAGTGTTTAACTGATGGTACTTAGTTAATAACCCAGTGTAAGGATCTATCCAATGGCGGAAACTTCAAAGCACTTTTGAAAGTCGCTCTTGATAAGAGCTTCTGCCAAATGCCAAAATTTAAATGTAAATGTTTAGGTGAGAAACAGAGGCGTCATGTGAACAAATTTTTTAAGCGGGCAAAGTTCCATGTGATTACCATCTAAAATGTAAATTGTTCATGCTAATTTATATGCAACATAAATAAAATCTACAGCGGAGTATGTACAGTATATTTGTTCCAATTTCAATATATAAATATGTTTTTTTTGTGCACATATTTCAGTGCTGTAGTGTTAATTTTTTAAACAAATGATATAACCTCATGATAGCAAAGGCCAACAAGCTATAGTCCTTTATAACAAATGCACTTTTAAAGACCTTGTGTTCTAGAAAAAGCTTAAGAACGTAACCATAAAGAAAAAAATTATGACACCTCATTAAATATTAATTTCTTTAATAAGAAATGTCAACATATTGATTGCTGATCTTGTTTGAATTTGTACCAGTAGGTGAAGGGTATTGAATTGCATGTAATGACAAAAAGTCATCATAAATGCATATTTCAACTAAGGAAAAAGTATTTGCCCCATATTTCCCTCCATATTTATTTGTGCTTAAAACGGTTAAAATTACCGTTAGATTTTATGGGATGTCCTAATTTTTTTTTTTTCTCACATGACTATATATGAATATGTTGAAGAAAATTGTTTTAAATAACGGTTTGAGCTAATGATATGAGAAATGCCACTATGTCTGTATATAATGTTTGTTTTTCTTTTTACCTCAGAGTATTTCGAGAATCTTGACGAAGACTCTCCGGACTACAAAGATGCACAAGGTGGACATATTTACTACCATAAAATCAATTAGTAAATAATAAAAAATCTGATCACCCAGCTTGTTAGAGTTAGATAACAATCTTTCAACCTTCTTGCAGCTGCGCTCAATATAGTAAAGGAAGTGGCCAACCATGCCAATGAAACCATAAAACGAGAGGTAAGACTGCGATTTACTAAGAGAATTGGTTTGATATGTAATGCCTCTCGTTCTTTCCTAATCAGTTATAAGATGAGTATGACGAGGCACTTTTGATTTCTGACAGGATGACTTTCAGAAAGTGATGCAAGTCCAGTGCAGCTTGACTGGATACCATGAGATCGTGAAGCCGGGCAGGGTAAGTACATACCATCCTGTAGCTTAGTAGGGAAGCACTGATAACACCCATTATAATGTTAATGAGTACAGACATCTGTGTGTATTGCGTGTGCCTTTGTTAAAAAAAAATGACTGTAAGGTTCAAATAAATGTGCATTCACAGTAATAAATTATTATTTAAGCTTGTTTTCTACAAAAAAAATTTTTTTCAGGTTTTATTGAAAGAAGGTATCTTGCTGAAACTATCTAGAAAAGTCATGCAGCCTCGGATGTTCTTCTTAGTAAGTAACTTCTTTTGGATTTTAAATGTAATGTAATCAGCAAAAGAATTATTGATTCTTCTGGGAAAATATATATATATATATGTATTTATTATTTATTTATTTATTTTTTTTGTTATGTCCAACCCTGATTGTATGGTCAGTAAACCTATTTCACGTGTTGTTTATTTAAAACCTCTTAAGATTTCATGAAGGTCATGATTCCATTTATGAAGGAAAGACTTTGGGTGGGATTTAGGTTCTCCTCGGTAAAAACCAACCGTATCTTTACACCAGTTCCATAGTCAGCAAGCGTCATATGTGTCTCCTCTGATCATAGACCAGTCAGTTCTAACAAACTTCAATGTACTGTTATTGTTACATAAATGGGAAAGCTTTCTTCTGGCACACCTTCCAATTTCCACCTTCCAGATTGTGCAAAAACATAGAGCTGCTGTTTAATTGGTAACTCCAACATGGTGCCATGTTTTTCCTTGGATGATTTTCCCAATGTAATCATTCTTCTCTGTACAAAAGGCAAATTACACTTTCGCATGCCCCGTGGTTACTTCATTACAGCTCATGTTTGTATTAAAACTACTTCATTATTTACCTAATAGTAGATGTGGCCATTTTTGGGTGTGCCACTATTTTCTATAGCCGTTCCCTGGTTTAGGAAGTTTAACCTACTGTACTTCTTCCTCATATTGATGAATGACTCTGTGTCACCTCATGTCTATTCTGCACCGAAACAGGAAGTTATTAAACATACCTAAACTGTAAAATGTAGATGATTTACATTTAGTTGCTTTCGCTTCATAAGAATTTCTAGGGGTGCCAATAATTGTGACATGATGTCTAAAATATTTTAGATTGATTTAAAGGTTTCATACTACTATCTTATATTCTAATTTTTTTTTTGTGTGAAATTAACCTGTGAACCTAGCTTTACTAGGGGTGCCAATACTTTTTCATCTGACTTTATATGTGTAATTTATGTAATTGTACGTTTTTTAATTAGTATTTGTCTTCTTATTGACCAGTTCAGTGACGCTCTGATGTACGCTACACCCCTCCAGCCAGGCCAATACAAGCTGAACAACGAGCTCTCTTTGTCTGGAATGAAGGTGACCCTTCATAACACTTCAAGCCGTTGCTTTCTTCTAGACCGTGTATTCAAATTGCTTCTACATTTTATTTTTTTAGGTCAGTAAGCCAAGTCATGGAGGATATCAGAATGAGCTGAACATTGAAAGTGTCGAACGCTCTTTTATTCTGTCTGCCAAGTGAGTATTACTGTAGGTTGCCATTCAAACATGTGTAATAAGCACAGCCCAGATTACATACACAAGATTAATTTTTTTCTTTTTTAAAATAATTTTATTGGAAACTGAAAAGAAAAACAGGTCTACCTTATATTCGTGTCAGTAGTGCGCTGTGGTATTTATAAGGTCAGAACTGCTGTTCATTTGAGAACAAAGGCAAATTGGTTTGTATTCTACATTTGCATTCCTGGAGAAGCGAGCGCTCTTGTTTGTCTGTCCATGTCCCTGTTCCTATCCCTATTCTTCTCTCCTTTTCAGCTCCCCTGCAAGTCGAGACGAGTGGCTTGAGGCGATCTCCAATGCTATTGAAGATTACACCAAGAAAATGACCACATTTCAGCCCTCAAGCAAAGGTCCTGAAGAGGTACTGACTGACTCATGCTATTTCAATCCCATATCCTTTAAAGTTACAATATGGCCAAAGTCAACAATCTAACCACCAATACATCTGTCACGATTATGTCTACTCTGGTATGCGATTTCTTGGGTTTAAACCCTCGGAGCAGTGGCATGTGGTTCGGGACATGCTCTGATTTGTTGGCAGTGTCGTATGTTGAGTGGCCACCGTGAATCAATCACAGTGGGTTATTTGGATGGCTTTCCCCTCCAGGAAGGGATCAGTGTGGATTCCCTGATGACACCACTTGATGGAGAAAGGAATTTGGAACTGCTTAGAGTCTGATGCTTGGGGGTTTCCATTGCACATCCAGTGGGATAAAAGAAAGCACTCAATTACTTAAGATAGCTGATGTATTTATTATCCCTTTCATCAGTGGCTAGCAGCTCGGATAATGGTTCGGATTCCCAGTGGGTGTATTCCATAATTCACACAGTTCTTTAATTACTAAATGATTAATGGGTTAAACTGTGGATTCTTTTAAATTATACAATTATATATAGCATGAATAAGTATGTGATCTGAGTTCTATTTAAACAACTTAATGACTGTCCCATTGTGGCCAATCAGCATAGAAACCAGGGTGTGTCCCAAACAGTGTGCTGTTGTTTTATGTACTGTGTAAGCCTAAGGTATATTAAGTAATAGTTGGTGGCTGACTATAATCACATTTTGCATTTCACATTAATGAGTGTGTGAATGTGTGCATGATTTAAGATATGATAAACCGGTGTTTCATCAAGGGTGTTTTCATAGGATAGGCTCTGGAGGCACCTAAAACCTGACTTGACACTACAGTTAATTCCGATGAACAAAGCACTGAAGCAAAAAGGAGCCTGAGAAAAAAGTGAACAGTTTTTTTTATTCATTTTGCTGTCATTCATCATTCATCTGTACAGCAGTGCAAAACCCATCAGTAAAACAGCATGTCGTTTCATTTAGAAATAAAAAATAGCTAAAAGTAATAGGATATAAACATTAGTTTGTGTTGAAATGTCTATATAACAGAACTACCATTACTTTTTTTTCTCCATTAACGGCTAGTATGAATAACATATGATTGAGAAAGAGTAGTGTGTTGAGCCATACAGTATGTTGGTATTTTACAATGTAAGAAATTGAATGCAAGATATTAGGTCATTGTGTCATATTGTGCAATACAATGTGTATAATACATATGTGGAATATATACATATGTGTGTAACATAATGTCACTATTTATGTGAGTAGCTGTTTATTGCCAAAAAAATAAAAATAATTGCCACCACAACTTTAAAACTATCTAGGGTTTTAGGTTTCCCTTTTGCCACCAGGGTAGCTTTGGCCCCTCAGGGCATGGCTCCATGTGACCTCTGGTAGTATGCTGTGGTGTCTGGCACCAGGACATCCTAACGGCAGATCCTGTAGGTGCTGTGGGGTGGGGCCTCTGTGGATTGGGCTTGTTTGCCCTGTGCGTGGCAGGATGTGATGCACTTGCTGTTTTGATACTTTTCTGTCTTGGCCAGCATTGACTTTTATGGCGGTTTGTTGCTGCACTGGCCTAATGGTGTGGGCGTGGCCCAATCCTGGCAATTTTTCCCATTTTTTCCCCCTCCACTCATACGGTTAAAATTTTTTTTGTTCTGTTTCCCCATAAATCTGAGAGCTTGCTTGTGTAAAAGTAAAAACCTTTGGATGAATTTAAACCAGCTTTTTGGCAAGCTTTCTAAAAACAAGCTAACAAACAAAAGAGAATAACATGCCTTATATGTGTCCCTGCATTTCATTTTTTTTGTCCATCTACCACAAATTTTGTTCACTCTGAATCACACTAAACACAAACTAATAATACATTGCCAAACAATTCCAAACACAGGATCTATGATGTATTTCTTGCAGGGCGACAGGGACAATTGGGACAGTGCGGCCCAGCTCGGAACCAAGGCCCCTATATGGATCCCAGACCTGCGGGCCACCATGTGTATGATCTGCACCTGCGAGTTCACGCTGACCTGGAGGAGGCATCACTGCAGAGCCTGTGGAAGGGTGCGGTGATGGTTAACAAACTGGGCTTAATGCATTTACAGGATTTCTGCTAATTTGGTCAAAGTAATGGTGGATTTCTGGTGTGTGTGTTCTAGGTGGTATGTCAGGCCTGCTCGGTTAATAAGCATCCTCTGGAGTATCTGAAGAATCGACCGGCTCGTGTGTGTGATCAGTGCTTCGAGATTCTGCAGAATAACAGTTTAGGTCTCAGACCTAACCATCTATTTATAGTGCACAAATACATTATTCTGTAAATCTCTCCTTAATAACTGGGTTCATTATGTCCTTTTACTGACAGATTTTTTTCCCCCCACTTATTCACTTAAAAGGTAACCAGGCACCAGGGAGTGGCGTTCTTTCTCCGGCCTCCAAATCGTTTCACTTTAGAAAACAGAAGAAGATTCCAGCAGCCCTGAAAGAGGTATAAAAGTTGGGGAAGTGCATTCTATACCCTTTTTACATTTTGTTGAATTATGTTAGTTTCCTCTTTTTAATATAGTAACTCTTATTATTAGTTATTAACCCTTAAAGCTCATTGCATTTTTGTTGTATTGCTATATTTTAATTATAGGTCAGGATTATGCAATATAGCATGTCTTGTATGCTTTTTTCAGCACAAGTTAGACAATATGATGAAATTAATTTCGTTTCATACCACAATTATACAATCCTGTGCAAAAAAAAAAAAAAGCATTACATAGGCAAAGAAATGCCATGAGGCACACATGATCACGTGTTTTTATGGTTATTCCTGGTTGTTTCTTTGAACAAAAATAATAATATGAGCATTTTGCCAGTTCTGCATTTTATGGCATTGTTCCCATATTCTGGGTGCATTTTTAAAATAATGCTAACTTTGGTTCTACGTGAAGGAGTTTTATATATATATGATTCATTTTTTCCAATGTTGCATTTCTGCCATTGATCTGTGCCGCTCAAGTTTTAAGGGTTAATTAATTCGTTATCGCTGGGTATCAGCAATTATTTGCTTACTTAATCATTTCCTCACTTTGACATATGGACTTGTATTGTAGGTTTCAGCAAACACAGATGGCTCATCTATGAGCGGTTATCTGGACAGAATGAAGGCCAAAAAGAGACAATGGAAGAGGCTCTGGTTTGTCATCAAGGACAAAGTGCTGTATACTTACGCTGCCAGTGAGGTAGGTGAAGAAGTCAATGCCCAGGATGACTCCAGATGTGTGTTTGTGACTGTGAAGAGGATAACTTGTTTCTTTGAATGTGCAGATGGCCATGATTTAATTGGTCGGGAGGGGAAGGGTGGCAGAAAGCCTCTTTCACCCATCATTAACAATGGGCCAGATAATCATGTGTCTGCTTCATTGTGTGAAGAAGAAATTATTGTACTGCAAAAAAATGAAATTTGTCATGTTGTGTCACGACATTAAACAGCAATGGGATAAAACATGGCGACTGCTAAAATCCAAAGTTTGAATCAAGTTATCTCCATTTATTTGTCTTCAGTACATGCTTAATTCTGGTTAGGGTTGTGGAGTGTCCAGAACATTAATGCAACCCATGCGGCAGATTATACATAAAAGACGTGGTGTACAGTAAAGAAAATAAGCTACTAGGGCTACAATTGTTTTTAAGCATTATTTGTTTTCTAACGCTCACATGTTAAACATGCTATTAAACTTCTGTCCAACTTGTCTTCCGCTCATGCAGGACGTAGCAGCCTTAGAAAGCCTGCCTCTTCTCGGCTTCTCCATCACAGAAGATGATCCAGAATCAGCTCAGCAGTTTCAGCTTTACCACAAAGACAAAATCTTCTACATCTTTAAAAGCGAAGATCCCAATATCTACAGCAGGTCCATCTATAACCTAAATTGCTCCTTGGAAATAACTATTTACTATAGATGAGAGTGCACAGTTTTTGACTTGAATTTAAATTTTTTTCACAGGTGGGTAAAAGCTTTCCGTGAAGCTGTGATTCTTTAGCCTGCGCAGCCAGCACTGCTAAGATTGACACAGATCCCTCAGACTGTTCCTGTGGCTAATCACAGACACTGTGTATATATAATAATACATGCTGTATGAGGGATGTTCAAATCAATCCGGGACTTTTGATTGCACAGAATAACAGTTCACAGTTATGAGAGTAAAAACTACCTTTATTTCTCAATATAATCGCCTTCTACGCTAATGCACTTATCCCAGCGTTTCATTAGTGCTTGGATACCATCAAGGTAGAAAGTTTTCTCAGTACATTGGTGCCAGGATTGGGCTGCCTGCTTCATGCTTGAAAAGCTGGTCTCCCAGGAACTCCTTTAATGATGCACACATGAAAATGGCTTGGAGCAAGGTTAATGTGGTATTCAAGAATGATGTCCCGGTTTGACTTGAACGCCCCTCGTATATAAATCTGATGAAACACCACGTTTGAGATTCTCTAATGTGTTTTATTAGTACATATCTTCTGCTTTATTCTGTCGTGCATTACCTTATGGTCAGATAAAATGTTTGGTTTGTCTGTGACTTTTTAATGCATACTTCTCCATAATTGTTGTTTTAACTATTTAAATATAAATGTTTTATTATAGTATATTATAGTATGTATTATCACTGCCATATGTATAATTTAAGTTGTGTAATATATATAGTAAAGTAGATTCATAATTTCATGTTATGTGTAGTCAATAAATGGGTATTTTCATAAACCTGGTCATATTATCTGTATATTTTTTAACATATTTGGATCAAATAAGCCTATTTTGCATGACAGTGTCTCCACTGGGCCTCCACCCAGTCCAGACCTCTTTGACTACAGAGCTAACACTGACAAAGGCCTATTATAAGGCTGCTTAATCTCTGTGTAAACATGTTAAGCCTATCTGTTGAAATGAAAGCGTGGTAGGTGAGGGACAGCCCTACAAATATGAAAATTCATCATTCAAATTAGGGCCTAAAGGGTAGACTGTATAAAAGTGAGCAAAGGGAGCTCAAATCTTGAATTCAGCAAGGACATATGGGTGTGATAGTCAAGCGTCCAAACACTTTTTGCCAGGTTGGGTATGTGCCAAATAGAATTAGAATATATACATAATGTAAATGTGTTGAGACAATGAGGATGTCTCTGTGTGTGTTTTAATGAAATCGGTTTGCGCTATCTATCTATTTACTAATTTCTATTTATTGATTCATTCTGAATGATATTATCACTTATTATTCTAAATTTCTGATTTATACATTGACCTCTGGTAAAACTTGATTTTAATCTCAGCATTGTTGCTGATTGCCTCACAATTCTGACTTCTTACTTTACAATTTAAATGATAGAGAGATCACAGAAATCAATTTCTATCTGTCTGCCTATCTGACTACAGGCAGTCTATTTATTCATTTCTATTCATCCTGAATTACTTGTATCTATTATTCGTCATAAAATTCTGATTAATATTTGACCCTATGGTAGAACTTGATTGTAACCAGGATCTTAGAATTTTGTCTGATTACCTCACAATTCTGCCTTATTATCTTTACATTTTCAATGACTGTATGTCCTCTTATTAGTTGTCAGCCTCCGAAGCTATTTGTTACTAAAGATCCTGAAACTATGCAGCAAATAAAATTCTGAATCTGATTATTTCCACTCCTCCTGTAGCCCTGTCATATAGTAGAGCAAAAAAAAGAAGAACAAATAATTGAGGTATGGTTTCCCTGTAGAAAAAAATAATAATGATGATAATGAGACTGGTTTAAGGTGGATCTTCATTGTGCACCCCGCCCCTTTCACGACATTAGCCACGCCCAGGACAATGCCCCACCAGCCGAGCGCGTGCCACTCGCTGGCTCGCTCTCCGATTGGGTCAAGGGTTACGAGGCGCTACGTCACACGCTGCTAAGATGGCGTTTTGATGACGACGCGAGAAACGAGGACCCCTGCCCTTGTTCGAAAGGTATTTAAAAAATTGTGTGTCTGTGTTTGTAAATGTGGTTGTGTGTGAACGCTCGGTCCGAGGGCGAGTTTGGAGCGTGTTAGTGAGTGGAAAAGGAGTGAAAACTGGCCGGCGGTTCACACGTTGAGCTCGGTGTTGGCGAGCAGCCCCTCCTGCAGCAGCCAGCTCCATTCACCAGCCTGGCAAGGTGGGACTGCTGGCTTTTTCCTTCGTTACACCTCATAGGACCGCTTTTATCTCACGCTTTTAACGTTTGTAGTGTAAGTGCGGAGTGCTGTGTTTATCGCCGCGGCGCTCGGGTCGTGAGGAATATCGTAACTCGGTGTTAGAAGTGTGTTGCTTTTGTGGCTCTGTGCCTGTAGGCGATTAGTGTTTACAACCCGCAGTTCCGCATTCACTACAGCACGGCACGCACACACACACGCACACACACGCACACCACTGTGGGAGGCTGGTTTCGAGTTTCCAAAAACATTTAATGTAGTAACTCGTCAACTAATCCTTTAATTGCTTGGTTCAGTGGTCAAGGTTTTATATAGCACTTTATATAGATATTTTTTAGTATTATTTTTTATATTATGTTTAATCAATTATATGATAAATACTCTGAAGGTTTGGACTCAAAAAGAAAAGTGTATGTGTATATTATATCTTATGTTAAATACTTTAAAGATTTTGAAAAAAAGGAAAGTTTATATATTGAGGACTGCATACTGATATGTTATACTGTGCCATTGTCACAGTCGTTCCTGTACAACATGTCATTAACATGTGTGTGTGTGTGTGTGTGTGTGTGTGTGTGTGTGTGTGTGTGTATATGTTTAGTGACGTAACACTCACCGTTGTCATCATCTACTTTTAAGTGGACGTTCAGTAGCATTTGGTGAGGAACGACTGTCACAGTACGACAGTCGCAGTGTGACATAACTGTACACATCATCACAAATAAACAAAGCCGGTTTTATATATAGTGTGTGTGTATATAATATAGAAAATGTGTGTAACATGCTTTAAATACGAACCTTCCATTTACATTCATTCATCACTGTTCTTATCCAACGCATACAGTCTGGCTGATTAAGGATTAAGGCTCTTGATCTTTAGAAGTCCTGGTATTCAAACTTGCACTCGTTTGATCATTAGCTCAGATCCCAGACCACTGAATTACTGCCCTTTGCATTTCTTTTATCTGTATTGTCTTGATACAATTTTGACTGCATGTATTACATACTTGTTAGTTGGATTGAAATAGCAAATGCGTGCTGCCTCACTGGTTAATGTGAAAAAACTAACTATGACCACTAACTACTACTTTTTGTCATTCCTCATATACCTTGATATGTAGCTGATGTGTGTGTGATTTGTATAATATGGGTTAAGTGTATTTAAAATACCTGCACTCACAATTTACATTTTTGTCTGGGTAATCCTAATATTCAAGCCACATCAGGGTAAAGATAAGGACTTGTCTCAAGTAGTGTAATAAGCTCACATGTTATTTAGCTCAGCTGCGGGACATCAGAACGGCTGATCTAAATCCAAAAATGCAGACATACCTCATTTTCAGTGATTAAGGCTCAGGGCTACTCATCACAGGTCATGGGTTCAAATTTCAGCACTGACCAGCTATGACTGCCGGGCCCTTGACCCTCTCTACTTCAGGAGCACTGTATCATGTCTGACTCTGCACTCTGCCCCCAGCCTACTTGCACATTAAGATATGAAAAGAAATAGTTTTTGTTCCACTGCCCCATATTTTTACATGTAAAAATGAAGCCTGCCTTCTTCTTTTTAGACTTTCATTACTGCAGCAGCTGTAATAACTCTGTACCTTTTGTTCTCCTTTGTAGTTACCTCAATGAAAAACATCAAGGGCAGGAGATGGAGCTCTCAAATTATGCCAGCCAACTGCTGCTGCAGCTCAACCAGCAACGCTCCAAGGGCTTTTTATGCGATGTTGTCGTTATGGTGGATAACACACTCTTTAGAGCTCATAAAAGCGTCCTCGCCGCAGCCAGCAGTTACTTCAAGTCCCTCGTCCTGCATGATAACCTCATCCACCTTGATGCCGAGTTGGTTGAGGCAGATGTGTTCCAGAAAATTCTGGATTTCATTTACACTGGCAAGTTATGTGAGGAGAGCCAGGGAACAGAGCGCGTGCAAAATCTGAGCGCCTTTCTCACTGTCGCAAACTACCTCCAGCTCCACGACCTGGCGACTCTGTGTACTAGCAAACTCGAGTCTAGTAACGCGTCCTGCAAGGGCTCTTTACGCACCCCAAATCTGCCTTTTTCATCTGCCTCAAAAATCTTGGTCAAGCGGGAGGCAGAAGACACTTTGTCTGATGGTGAAGTATATGCAAACACGGTCCCTCCAAAGAAAAGACACAATGGCGAGAATAAACGCAGCTTGAGCAGCAAGCAAAGCTTTGGGCTGGATTTAACCAAGAAGAGCTCCTCTCACTGTGCTGTAAATAACGACATCAGCAGCATGCATGGATACTCGCAGTCCACGGTTTCCAAGACAACTGCCAATACTCTTCGGTCAGGTATGGAGAAAAAGGGTTCCCCGGGGAAGAACGCCGGCCTGGAGGTTTTTGATGGAAAGCAGGAATGGAGAAGAACGCCTTCTAGAGAGCGCTCCAGGAGGAAAGGAAACATCAACGGTTATATGCCTGCAATCAAAGGTGGAAGTCGCGTGAGCCAAAACCACGCGAGAGAAGGTTCCCAAGACCAGGCAGAAGACGGAGGCTCCAACGGTGCCAGCCCTAACTTTGTCTACAGACAAGAATCCTACCTCGAACCATCACAGGAGGACAACAGTTATGTCTGTATCCCTTGTGGAAAAGGATTCCCGTCTTCAGAAAGCCTAAATTCTCACGTCGAAACTCACGCAGACGTAGACGTGAATCTCGTCAAAGAGGAAGGGGACGAAGATCCTTCCACTACTGGCGCCCAAGAACCCCTAGAGGTCATAGAGAAAAGCCCACTGAAGCCGTACAAAGAGCTGGACACACTGCGACCGTTCCCTTGCAACATCTGTGGCAAAATGTTCACGCAGCGTGGCACCATGACGCGCCACATGCGCAGTCATCTGGGCCTGAAGCCGTTTGCCTGCGATGAGTGCGGCATGCGCTTTACACGGCAGTACCGCCTCACCGAGCACATGCGCGTCCACTCGGGAGAGAAGCCCTACGAGTGTCAGGTCTGCGGGGGCAAGTTTACACAGCAGAGAAACCTCATCAGCCACATGCGCATGCATACCTCACCAAATTAGACTTGGAGAGTTGCAATAGTTACACAATATCCACAAAATATCAGTAAAGCTTTTTAAACGAGTCTGATCTAATAATAAAACCATAATACCTCATGTCACTACAGTAAGCTATCTCCACTAACTAATATCTATGGAATGTTTCTTGTGGTACCTACTATTTTGAAAGAATGAATGTTATAGCTGATTCTAACAGTTCCAAGGCAGAACGTATTGATTTATGTGCTTTATCTGGATACAACAAAACCCTCATGTTTACTTGAATACGTGTGCAAACATTGCTACCTCAACTTTTACCTTCCAAATTCTCGGATGCCCTTTGAGATTATGTTCATCCACACCATGTTGAATTAATTCCTTCGGAAAATAAACAACAATTAATTCATAGTTTGCACCAATATCTGGCATCTGATAGAAATCCAAAAATAACGTGTGGAGGAAAACACACTGCCGGTTTTACATCGAGAGAAAGGATAGAAAGCAAGTATAGGGATTGTGTTGAGGATTAGCAGGACAGACGTTACCTGATGGTTTCATGGAGCATTTAGGCGTGTGTAATGTACAGTTCCAAAGAAATGATGAATGTTGAAAGATAAAATAAAATACTGTATTACTGTAACCAAATCTATATTCTTGCTATATACGTATTTAAGTGTAAGTCTAATTTATGTGTATGATCACAGATGTCCATCTTTGTTAGTTGCCCACCCTTTCCTCCCCACAGCCCTCATTAAATTTAAGCTCCTCATGCAAGTCCTTTCCTTTAGATTTTTTCCCCCCTGTGCTTTAAATCTTTTTATGATTATAAAACTATTGCTCACTTGAGACCAAAAGGACTATGGAAAAACAGTTGTAAATATCTTTGGAGTGTCTTTGAAGAATTTGCTTGGTTGCTCATTGATTGCAGGGTTTTGATGATAGTTCTAGATAGCATGAGCGATTTAATTGTGAATCCTTCAATCAGTTAGGACACAGGGGGTTTTGCTTATGGGATAATATCTTTATATTTTGGATGTACTCTTATATTGTGTTGTTCCATTCCAACGTTTTGTGCTTATCTGTTACTTTTCATCTACCTCATGTTTTCAGGGTGTTTACCCACTCACTGTGTTTCAAAACACAAACAGCGTTGTCGTCTTTAGTCGCCATGTTGAAGTGTTATACCAAACCTCGTGTAAGAAAACCTCACACTGTAACACAGACTTGCACACTTGTATATTGGAATCATTCATTGTCGGGGTAACAAGGCCGTACTTTTACATAAGGTTTATATTAAAAAAAAAAAAAAAAATTAATGATTTGTTTTTCCTTTCTTCTCCTTTTCTGACCCCAGTATGAGTTTACACATACGTTGCTATCCATGATGCTGTCTGTTAAAATATGCAGGAACATTTCTGTTTTATGACGGACCTGAAACTGAAACTGTGACAACACTTGGACTTTTTTCCTCAGGAAACCTCAGGGATTAATTTCAGGAGCGTCTGTATTTTATACCACAAAGCACCAGATACTGATATTTTTGCAGCTGCTTTCCTCAGTTTGAACACTACTGCCACATTTAAGTACGCTGAAGCATTATTTCCAGCCAACTCGATACGCCTTCGTAAGGCATGGCAGCTCAGTTCTGTGGATTACTTTCCACTTGTGGTATATTTTAATAATAAATGATTGATTAACGTGAATTTCATATGCATTTGAGAAAAAACAAAATGAAAAAAAAAAACATTGAATACCATTGTTCATAGAGTACGAATTGTGATCTGTTGAATACCAAAGCACATTTTCACAAAATGGATGGATACATATGAATGACAATGTACTTTACATGATACTTATAATTAAATGCTGATTAAAAAAAATTTAAGTAACTTCTATGGTTTTTTTGGGGGGGTGGGGGGGAGGTGGGAGGTTTCTGGGGTGCTGTGAGTCTTTTTAAATCCAACATTCAAATCTCTAATATGCTCTCTGACTCTGATCAGGATAAAATGATTACTAAAAATGACTGAATTGTCAGAGTATAGAGAATAATATTTTGATGAATAAGTTAAAGTACTCCAGTTTCTGATTTCACTGCTTGTTGAAAATATATTTTCACAGTAGCACAATCTGTATCTGTTTTACATTTTTAATTCCCTGTATTACTGTTTTTTTTTTTTTTCCTGAAAATGTATTAACATCAGTACTGGGACAGAAATCAGTGTCGTGCAGCTGAAATTTTTATCATGTCTGTACATACATTTACTGAACTAAAGCACCATTTTTGATAGACCAGTATAGATAAGTACTGTACTCGCTGTCATAACTGACACTGGATTTTTAAAACTCCTTCACAAGATGGCAGTAGTGAGCAAGTTTCTTTCAGTACTTATGCTGAAGTTTCATCCTGTACCAGCAATCTGGTTTGTATCTCTTTGCCTCACTCACAAACTGGTATTTTGTGTTTTTGTACTGGGATTTGTAGTGTATTTTATGAATGCTACAAGGTTGGATGTCTCAGGTGATACATTTAAATGTGCAGTCAGATTTGGCAGAAGTTACCATGAACACACCACTGAAACAAATATATAGTACCTGGATAAATTTTTTTTTTTAAAGTTGCACACACTAAACTTTCATTCAGTCACCTGTAGCTTCAAGTACAACACATAATTTTATGCCAGTTTATGTGTGAAGATGATTCCTCATGCTCCCAGAACTGCTTTTCCACTATTGGAATCCTGGAATATGGAAACAAATAGTTTTATAATAAAATGTATGCACCATAAGTTGTCATGCTTTTTGAGCGAGTAAGATTTAGCAATAACTTTATTAATACTTGGTTGACGTTTCTTGCCTAGTCACAGGATGAGAGTCTTGTTCGCAATCTTGACAAATCTTTAAAGAGCATTATTGTGTTTTCTTTTATTATTATTATGTTAATATGTATTAGAAGGCCCAGATTGACCTCATTGTGACTCAGTGAACTTTTTTTTTTTTTAAACTAAATATTGTACAGCAGAAATGGGCATTTTAAGATTCCTGGCTGTTTGTCTCTGGGACAGTCTACCCTCCAACTGACCAACAATCCGGCCTCTTTGACAATAAGAAATAAGAATTTTTGGTGTAATTGTCAATCAGCTGTGTTATCCCAAGCTGCATTGCTTTACAATATTACAAAGCCTTTCTGACTTATTACTGACTCCACCTTTAACGTCAATTCACATCATTAAATGAAACAGGTTCTGAACCCCGTTCGTTCCTCCCCCACACGGCTACAATTACCTGTCAGCTTGTGGCTGAGTGTGCAATAAGGTGTCTTTCATCTGATAAGGATTAACCAGCAACTATTGATCAGTCAGTCCATAGTTCAGCTGACTGTAGAACATTGTGTTCTCACTGATAGTCTCTGCAGCCTCAGCAGCTCTGCTCATCGTGTGAATCTCACTGAGAGCATCAGAGATGAAATAAATGAGGTTCTGTTTCTAAAGGACTAGGCGGGACCTTGGTAGCCAAATGTCTATTGGCAGCTTCCTTGCAGCACTTGGTACATCTGTGACACTTGGACTATTTTTTTTTTTTCAAACACGATAAAGTGTTTTTTGTTGAGTTTTTTTTTAACCCTACCAAAATTTTCAGGAAAAGGAATTGAGTACTGCCAGCATTTACCGATTGGGAAATGCCACTCAGGGTAGGAGGGTGCTGCCGGTGGCCTTGTCCCACTTCCAAAATGGAAAACTTTGTAAGTCGTAAATGTGGACTTATAAACAGTTTGAACACAATAAACTCTGAACTGGAAATGTGTGGTCTCTCATGCGGTTTGCAGTTCCAATTGTTTGAAATACAATTCTTGTCGCCAAATCTGTCGTTCGGCTGTCAGGTAGAAAAGAGCCGGATAAGGTTTTAATGTTTTAACTCTTTGAGGTTCCATTTTCAACTATTAGTAATAAATTACAGTTGTCACAACAGTGCTTGACATGTACAGAGGTGATAAGAAGGCTTGTGGCATTGCCCTTTTTTGGTTAGTTGTGTAGAAACCCTTGGGTCATGGCGAATCCTGGCATTAAATCTTTATTTCTAATTTGCAGCAATGAAGCCCACATGTTGATATCAAGCACTGAGAAGTTGCTTGATATTTGATCAATGTCTTAACAACATGCTTATTTCTGTAAAATAATTCCGTTGGTTTATTTTAATTGAGCACTTTAGGCACCGGCCCATTTCAGGTCATTAGGCAGTAAGGCAGAATAAAAACAAGTCAAATGTCATTTAGGTACTGATTCAAACTTTGTTATGTTACTGTATATTCATATTTCAGTGCTTAAAGAAGCTTAAAGGTAGAAGAAAAGTACTAAACTGTGCATTTGTTGTTTCATATCTACAACTTCTGTTTCATTAGTACAGAACAGTTCACAATCAGCAATCAGAAGTTCACATCATGGTCATGATGATATGGGTCTTGCGAAGAATTTATTGATCTCTTTTTATTCTTGGGGCCCACTCAGGGAATTGATACACAATGTATTATTTTTTTTAATCAATACAAGATGACAAATATACAAATATTTTGTTGAATGTTATTTTAAAAACATGGTCGATAAGTTTTACATAGGCTTGAGGCTACAAAAGCATTAAGTTGGCCTGGTTTATAGACATGTTTGTGGTCATTGTCTCTTTGGAACACTCAATTTCGTCCAAGTTTCAACTGTCTAGTTGGTAGTTTGTGATTCTGCTGAAGAATTCTGAGTTAGTCCTCCGTCTTCATTATTCCATAAACTTGGTGTAATGCACCAGTTCCCCAGGCAGCGGTATGGCCCCAAAGCAGGTGAGAATGTCTCACCTTTATTCCTCCAAGACAAAACTTATAGACAAAACTTTTCTCCAGCAGGTTTCTTTCTGTTTTTTCATCCATGTGGTTAGCTGCAAACTGTCAAACAAGAAGGTGTGTATGATGATGCTGATGTTCCAGCAGCTTCTAGCTTATGGCAGGCCTGTGCCTTGGAGGTTCCTGGGTTGTTCCTGAGCATCTGAGCCAATTTCCTCTCAGCTGACAGTTTGAGTCTTTTTTTTTTTTTTTGACATTTGCATAATGACTACACCACCCAATAACTAATACCTACAAGCAATTATTCTAACTCATCTTGGAATCGGAATTGTTTAGATATACTGTAGCTTCAAGAGACATTTCTGACTTGTGTAAAATGACTATCCTCTGTCTCAGATCTGCACTGAGCTCATTGGACTTTAGTACAACTTTTGGACTGTAGTATTGTATGCTGCTCAATCCATTAAGTGCTATCAAACAAACCCTTTTTATGTTCATATAAGAAGCTGTAGGCAATCATGATCACATACAGGAAGTTGAGAAGCCTTGGGCTTGGCAAATAGAAAGACATTTCAGTCTTTCAGTACCAATGAATAAAAAAACCTAAGTCGGTGAGTGTATGCGTTTTTGTTTCATTTTGACCCAAGGTTGATATCCAGAAATCTAAAATAAATTAAATCTTGTGTTCTAAATAGTTGGGCTTCTTTTTGATTGTACAATCATTCTGCCCTAAGAAAAGGCCACTTCCACTAGATAACTGAAAGACCATGTTTCTATCATGTTTATATTCATGATGAGTTTATATAAAGTTCTGACTGCACTTGTTATGTATCTTTTTCCTAGAAAGGTAAATGTGGTGTGCCCTTAAATATTTCCTCGAAAATATTATTCTTTTTTATACGCTATAATTAGATTTTAGTCAATTAAAATGCATACTGGATGTTGCAAGAAAAAGCTTCATGGTGTTCCATCAGATGGAACACCAGTCCAGACCAAACCAGATGCACACACATATTCTTGCACTCATTCACATAGGGGCAAATTTTCATAGACATTTTGCCTACCTTGATGGTAGGAGGAAAAAGGAGAGCCCAGGGGAAATTTACTCAGCTAAAGACAGAGAGAACTAAACATAGATAGTAACCTGGGCTGCAGGTTAAAACCAGAAGCAGTGAGGAGGTGATAATATACAACTAGCCACCATGCTGGTGTGTAGACAGACAGACAGACAGACAGACAGACAGACAGACAGACAGAGAGAGAGAGATAGATAGATAGATAGATAGATAGATAGATAGAGATAGATAGATAGATAGATAGATAGATAGATAGAACAAGTGAATGAACGAAAAAACAAATGAACGAACAATCGAAGTTTAGTATGGACCAGAAGTACAAATACTAGTCGTGTTTATACATCAGTGCAAATATTGGCATTAGGCAAGTTAAATAAGTAAATTACACTGTGGCATGGTGGCGTATTTGTTAGAACCAGGGTCGTGGGTTTGAAGAGTCGAGTTTGCATGTTCTCCCTGTGCTTTGTGGGTTTCCTCCGTGTACTCCGGTTTCCTCCCACAGTCCAAAGACATACAGATTAGGTTAATTGGTGTTCTTAAATTGCCCATTTTGTGTGTGTGTGTGTGTGTGTGTGTGAGATGGATTGAGTGTCCTGGAATAGGCTTCTGGTTCACCGACTATATGCAGTAAATATTATATAATATGGGTACTACAGAGTAGATAATGCTATGAAGTGGAAAGAAGATTTAAGCAGAAATCTAAATATACAGTATTATTATTATTATTATTATTATTATTATTATTCATACTATGAATGTCTGTAGCTTTTTCTTTATGAATGGCATTGCACAAGCGCTGTGTGTGTGTGTGTGGGGGGGGGGGGGTGAGAGAGAAAGAGAGAGAGAGAGACACACACACGTACACACACACACACAGAGGAGGAGGGCGGGGGTGGCTCGCGCTGCTCTAAAAGGCAGAAGGAGATGCGCGCGCTGCTTTTACCGGATTTGCACATGAAACATATAAAGCATGGCTAAGGTTAGAGGCAGATAACTGACCCCGTGTGTGTGTGTGTGTGTGTGAGTGTGTGCACGCTTGTGTGCAGTCTCCGTGGATCTGCGGTATCACCGGTCAGGATGGCGAGGCGCGTGCGCGCGCAGGACGGCTTGTCTCGCGCGACATCACCGCTACACAGCGCGCGCTCGTACACCCTGTGTTTCTTTCTCCTTTTACAATGCGCGCTGTTCTGCCACAACCCGGGTAAGTGCTCGGTGTAGCACCCGAAGCTGCCGTAGTAATGCACATTTTGCGTTTCAGGGATTCATGAGGAGTGTCCACTTTAAGAGATGCATTGTGTATGTGTGTGTGTGTGTGTATGTGTGTGTGTGTGATTGTGTTGATCAGCGCACGCGGGCGTGCTGAGCGGTTTGGAAAAGTATGAGGTGACTTATCCACAGTGGATGAACCCCAGAAGCAAAAGAGACGCTCATGCACATATGGAGGTGAACATAATAATACAAATTGAGATGCTAAAAAGGGCAGAAGGAATGCATGGGGGAAATTCTGAAGGGAACCTTACATTCATAATTGCAACACCAATATTATTATTATTAGTAGTAGTAGTAGTTGTTGTGGGTTCTGCTGAATTTCTAATCACACTTAGTGCTTTTATTTATGTAGTAGAAATTGCATTAGAGTATTGATCTTGAAATAAAAACTAGGTATCAGCAATGCCAATATTAAGACAAATCATCTGCATAAATTCAACAAATAAGGCCAATGCGGTTTGATTTTGCAAAAGTATTAATCATGCCCCTACCCCAGCTTTTTATGATACAGATCATTACCATGACAAATGCGCAGGTTGTGAGACAAGGTTGAGTTGTTTCTCATAGCCAGGGACTTTAGAAGTGATATTAAAGAAAGACTGCATGTAGAGATTTTTATTTTTGTTTTTCTTACATCTTCAGCATCCTCCAGAGGCAGACGTCAAGATTACAGCAGAGGGAACGGAGCTGATCCTACAGCTACAGAGAAATCAGTGAGTGACTGCTCTCTGTGTTGCGCTTCAGCGTTTACTTCATTCTGTTTGAGCTTGTCTTTACTGCGTGCACCGGCTTTACTTTTGGCCTTTATTATCATATAGTACTACTATCTCTGTCTATAAATACACGACTATGGGTCGGATTAGAGCTGAGCAGTTGTCCGTGTTTACATTGTGCGCTCTAGCACAGAACCATAGGAGACTGACACCTGATCCTCCTTAGCTCAGGGACTCAGGAAGTCAAGCATATGGTGTCACATGTTATGCCCTTAAGTTTAAGGCTGCTTGAGGCTCTTTGATGAGCAGCAGGATACAGTGGAAGGAGAATAGGCTTTTTATTTTCCAGCTTTGTCAAAACCTTTTAATAGATAAATGCTCCCATTGTACTGGGTGGCGTGAGTGATCCATTGCAAAGTGTTGAATCTGTTGCCTCTGGTGATGCTGAAACCCCCTACAGCTCTGAGCTTCATCTGATTAGCCCAAGTCTCATCATTAGCAGATGGAGATAGAGGAGTGAAGCTCCATTTAGAGAGTGACTCCATAGCGTCTGACTGTGAATCCCTTAGGGGAAACACCAACTCCTGCTTCAATCTAGGGAATAAACACCCATCCTGGAGCAATGCACAATGTTATAACCACCTGAGCCAGTAAAGCGCTTAAAACGTATAGAAGTCATCAGCTGGAGGTTCCAAAGTATTGGTGTATATTGTAGAAAAGTGAAAGAGACTCTAGTCTTCTAAATATAAACCGTCATTGCTCCCACAAGTGTAGAGCAGAAGACACTCATCATCTCATCGTCTGTACCGGTTTATCCTGTATAAAGGGTCACGGGGGACTTGGAGCCTAGCCAAGGAGACTTATGGCACAAGGTGAGGTATTGCAGGGCACACACACCACAGGTGTGATAGCAATTTGGGAATGCCGGTTAGCCTAATCTGCATGTCTTTGGACTGTGGGAGGAAACCCACCACAGAGGGGGAACATGAAAACTCCATGCACACAGACCTGATTTGGGAATCGGAGGTGCAATGCGATAGTGCTAACCACTAGGGCTAGAGATCCAATCTGATCTAACATGGATTGTTTAAACTGAAAAGCATGTTTTTATTTTCCTCTTTTGTATTTTATCAGTTCAGAGTCTGTAGTGCTAGTCAGAAGTGGTATTAAGTGGCTCAAACAGCAGAAGCACCACTGTGTAACCCAACATAACCAAACGGTCTTATTCATAACCATAAACGAACTGTTTTTGGTTACACATTAAAAAAGTAAATGCGATCTTCATTCTGTCATGTTCTTATCTGAACCTTCTTATAATCAGGGAAGTTTATTTAACACTACTTGAGTTAAGTACCTGAGCAATATGGCCATGGCACATATTGTGAAAATGAAATGGCAGTGAGAAGGAATGATGTGATCTAACAACAGTTTTAACGTTGCTTCACATCTGTTTGTAACATCCTTCGTGAGAAACATCCTTCAGTTTTTTTTGCAAGCCACACACGTATGCGCGTAAGCTGTACACAACGATTGTACTCTACAGAAACTAGAGTCTAAGGTTTGCTTTAGTCTAAGACATGCTTCAGTATGACACTCACTTATTTAAATATTTATCTGTAATTTCAGAAGAATTCACGCAGACAACATGTTGCTGTTAGGTAACTTGGGTTACATCATGGCATTGTTGCTGAAATGAAGGGAAATGACATGAATGTGCTTGTTCTTGGTTTCTATTAATGCTGTTTGGAAACGTGTCCTTTCTGTCCACATCACTCGCTTGTCTTCAAAGGCGGTCCCGTGAACTGATCAAAAACGAGCTTCACGATAGCGATCCTTTGATCCATTAAATCATTAACTTCTCACTGCTAGTGCTGTGTCCGTTTTAAATAACCACCCAATGCCATGTGAAAACGGCTGTTCCTTCAAAGTACAGATACCTCTAACATCCTGTCCACTGCAGCTAGCGACTGTAATTCGTCTTATTCATTAAATTTTTGTCCTAAGCACGCTCTTTTCCTTTACTGCTCACCATTACCACTCTTGCTCTCTTTCTCTCTCTCTCTTTCATCTTTAGTGTCTCTCTCTGTCTTCCATCTCCCCTTGCCATCCCACCTCTTCCTTTCTCCTCTAATGTCCTCTCTATATCTGTGTAAGATAGGGTTATCTATGATAATTGAATTTATTACTTAAAGCCTAGGGAATTACCTCAACAGGCCAGACATCATCCGTTCTACATGTTCTCAGTCCTGCTGTAGGAATAAAATGTTCAAATCATGCGTCCAATAAAGCGACTAAAACGCTACTGTGCCGGATTATCAGGAACTTTTAAAGGTTTGTGTAATTTGTTGATTTCTTGCAAGATGACTCATGTGTAAGAAAATCACCTCAAATGGATTTTGAAAGTGCCATGTTCGTCCAGGTTGCACAAACGTCCTTTGGGTCAACTTTTATACATTAACATTTTCCAGCAAAGCTACAGTATTTCTAGTGTACAACAGGGTGGACTCGTCCAGAATAGAAAGAAGCAGCAGTAAATATTCAGGCATCTGTAGTTAGTGGATGCTATCCAAGCCAGATCTGTCTCAGTCAGTGTGTGTGTTTGTGTGTGCGTCTGAGTACTGTCAGCGTCTCCAGGCTTTTAGCCTAATGAATGCGTGGCCAGTCAGTTCAGGCAGACCATAGCTCAAAGGAGCCCATTTGGTCGATTGCCAAGCTGGGCTGTGCTGACTCAGATCTTTGATGGAGAGGAAGGGGTGGGAGCAGAACAGAAGGACATGTAGGTCTTCACAACATGGGATGGAAAACTCGTGGACATGATATATGAGATTTTACAGCATAACGGAAACCTTTCTGTAGACACTACTTCCCTTGATGTACTTAATCCTATTGTGTTCAATTACCATATCAGGCATAGAGTCAATAGGTCCAAGCAGAAAAGTATAAACTGGTATAAGGACAAGAAAAATCCATCTAGTCACCTCTGGAGTCCAACTAGGGACCGTGGAGGCCAGTGGTAGGACCTTCCATCAACATTTACTGTATACATGCAGACGCAATTTGGGAACAACAGTTAACCCTAATCTGCATATCTTTGGACTGGAGGAAACCAGAGTACCAGGAGAAAACCAAGCACGGGGAGAACATGCAAACTCCATGCACACATACCCTGAGCGAGGAATCGAACCCTTGACGTGCAAGGCAAAAATGCTAAACACTAAGCCACTGTGCTATTTTATTGATGTATAATTTTATCTCTGCCTGAGAGAAGTCTGGATATTGTTGAGTACAGACCCTTTCACCTAGCCTGTTGAAAGTGGGAGCATTAAGCCTTCATCATGCCTTTATTGTTTTGAAAGCTTTAGAACATTTCTGATGTATATATTATACATCAAACTAGATGCTGACGCTGTTGTGTTTCACATCGCATCTCTTGTGATTCCGATTCTCGGCATGCTGCTTTCAAGCACACACTGAGGCGGCTTAGCACTGGATTGTTGGGTTCGGTTTAAATGACCAAAAGCGCGTGAAGGTGGCACATTGAGGGAGTCTTTTTTGCGATATCATAGCATGATCTCTTTGTGAATGTGTCTTGTGTTTAGCTGTTGGTGAGCATGGCGAAGGAAAAGGGGAACTGTGTGAGCCCCCTTCTGAGCAAACAATTCACACCTCTGCATAATAACATCGTTACAGACATCAAACAGACAACATAACTTTGTTGATAGTAAAGGACTACATATGGTTACAAACTGCTACAGTGAAAAGATTATATTTAAACTTAGCAGGCTAGGTAAGAAAAGAATGCTAATGAAAAAGAAGCGTAAATAGAAAAATTTACGCATAGTAACCGTTACTATGGAATGTATTATTGAATGTATAGAATTTAATGCCGAACATGGGCACTGAAACAGGTCTTATTTAGTAGAAGTTAGAAAATGATCGCAATGAAAAATTTATTTTTAATCTTTTTTACATACAGATGTTCATAATGATGATGGTAACTAATATTAATACAGTCATATCAAACAAGGCGGTGGGATAAGATGACTTCAATATTTATATAGACTGTTAAGTTTAAAAAGTATTAAAGGATGAATTATAGCTTGGTGCCTCCACTGAACCTTAGCCACCCATGAATCGACGGAGAGGGGTAAACACGTGCACACACGATGTGTCTGAATTTCTCTGTTTATTATCAGAGAGCACATTTAAGCTTTTGGCCCAGAGCCCAGTGTCATGTAAGTCCTGTACATCAAAAGAACAAGTCATAAACATGTAAATCATATGGAGACCCAGGGACAGCTGATAGGAAGCGGATTTGCATTTTCCGGTTAGACAGTAGGGTTCCAGATATTTATAAGTACATTCGTCTGGACACAGGCTATAGAAAGTATTACCTATGGATGAGGAAGCACAATGTTTTATGGACATAGAGGCATGGGAAAGTTTGTACATTATCAGAAAACCTTACATAGCTTTAACATTTTAAAATTAATTAAGTCAAGATGCTTTTAGAGTTGACATACAGCATGTCCCGCGGATATGTTTTCCCACTTCCTTTGTCTTACAAAAGAGCTAATAAGAGCTAATGTACAAAAAAGAGCTAATACCATCAACCAGGGTTGCCATGTTTCAACATAATTCCCAGCTCAACGATAGCTCTCAAACCTCACAGCAAAAAACAGACACAGTTGATCTGGGAAATGGAAGAGAGTGCATAGGTGCCAGTGCATAGGGAGCATTTTAACCAATGCTTTGTTGTAGTTGACATTTTTGCAATTATAATGCTATGGAAGCTAAATTGGGGCCGTGATCTCGCTGTCCAATGATTGCGCAGCATCTAGAAAGGCATTCAAATGCATGAATCGGCTGATATCTTATGGAGATATCGGCTGATATGTGATAGGGGTCAGGGGTAGCTCAGTGCTTAAGGCATTGGACTATGGTTCGGAAGGTCTCAGGTTCAGATCCCACAACCACCAAGTTATCCCTGTTGGGCCTTGGGCAAGGCCCTCAGGTGTATATTGAGGTAAAAATGTAAGTCACTTCTGCCTAAATGTAATTTAAATTAAAAAGTGGATTTTATGATGAAAACATTTGTTGAATGTCTGATATAGATTTGCATATACCATAGACATCAATTCAGGAACAGGATCGGCTTGTTGTAAGGTTATTTCTGGTCATGTCTGTTGAAACTAGCCATTGTAAATAATCACTTCATTGCTGTTAGAGACTCGAGGCTTGCCGAGACACTCGAGTGGGGTTTCTGCGAGGCTGTTAATCCTTTTCCTCTGTCTTTGTTGTCTTCCACACCCACATATAGGCAGTCCGTCACATTCTGACCTGTCTCTCTACCTCAGCTCTGTCTGTTCCTCCATCACTCTGCAGACTTCAAAAGGAAAAAAGTGTGTCTCATGTGGCCTCGCAAGGGGTTTTGGATTCCTTGCTTCTGTAAATGTTTGAATGTTCAAGAAACTATAATAAAGCATCCTGGCTCCGTTAAAGCCAGTGGGGGCGACATATTGTACTTTTTTTTTTTTTCTCCTCCTTTCGTCTTCCTGGTAGGCTTGAAGATTCGTTTACATAACTTTGTGTGGTGACCCCACACACACTTAATCATCAGTGGTGTCTCGCGCTCAGGCAGTGCCCTCAACACCATCATCGCTCCGTTGGCCTGACCTCAACTTTTTTCTCAGCTTTCTCAGCTTTGCGTTCACGTTTTCCTTATCTTTTTTCACTTTGTCACCCCTCCTTCCTCCTCTTCCTTTCTTTTAAGCTCAACATACATGTTTTTAATTCCTCATTCATTTCTAATCTATGCCTTATACGCCCCCTCCCTCTCCCACTCCTCCACTATTTGGGGTGATGTCATTCAGCACTGGGAGAAGCTTGCCAACTGACATCCTTTCAAAATGATGAACTGAGCTCTTTGTTACAGCCATTTCCCGACGCCTATATCTCGCACATATGGCACTAAATCCTTCTGTACATTTGGCTCTGCTCTCACTGCTTGGACCTGCATGAAATGCAAAATCAGCTCAATTCATTTAGCAGATTATTGGGGCGACATATTAATGTGCCAATTCATCATAGTGCCCTGCCTCAATGATTATAGAAGAGAAGAAGTATAAGAACAACGGAAAATACAAGAGAGAAAAAAAGAGATTTGAGTAAAAGTAAGCCATCTCTGAGGTAAATTTTCTTTCTTTTCTTTTTTTTTAATTTTTTTTAGTAAAATAAAGCATGGCTAATTGAATATATGTAAGGAGGCTGTGTGTTAATGTTTTGAGGCCAGACATGCTGGAAGCATCTCTTTGCCACAAATTATTACACAACGGCTGGTTCTGACTGAGTGATTTGATTGGACTGGGATGTTTAATTATATGGATCACTATAATTAGAACCCAGTTGTTCTATTGGTACTTAAAATGATAGCATGAGAAAGTAGGTCAATACAGCCCGCAGTACTGAGGGGAGAGAAGCTGCCTGCCAAAACCCACATTCAAAACCAAGCACATTCAGGAAAAAAAAAAACACATCTGATAATGTTATGTCATCTTAAACAACACTTGGTCTCCTCAGTAATTGCATATGTCATTCCAAATTGTCTCTAAATCGCCTGTGTTGTTTTATTTACGCCTAAGGTGAGCTACAAAGCTAACTAGTTTCTAAAAAAAAAAGGCTGAATCCCAAATCCCTATCTAACCTCTAAACAAGGGCTCTACTTGGTGTGGAGGAACAAGTGATTGTACACCCTACATAGTACACTAGCTTTCCATTTATTGCTGTTTGAGATTTGCCCCTGGAATCTGGAAGTTAACACAGCTAACCAAAAAAAAAAAAAAAAAGAGGAATAAGGACTGTCTCCTACCTCCGTGGTTTATTCTCCTTACTTTCTGACTACATACAGTAGTACTGGTAAAAAATAAAACCTACTTTCACCCATTAATTACACTAACTGTCGGTTGCTAGCTGGCAGCTTCACCAGCCACGGTTAGTTAGTTATGCCATACTGGAAAGGAAATGCGTGGTTGAAGCAAAATAACTGGTTAAAAAACAAAACAAATCATTTGATAATCTATTGATAATAAATGTGGAACTGTTATATAAAAACAATATCACACTTAAGGATGTCCTGTAGTGCTCATTATCAGCATGGCTGTGCTAGCTTTCTACTGCCACATCACAGCCGTGCTGATATTCAGCACAACAGCACAACTTCAAGTGTGATATTCCTTAATTGTATTTTAGCCATGATTTTTGTTATTTAAGCCCATGGGTTAATATGTTATGTATATGTTTAAAAAAACACACACACACACACACACACACCTTTCTAGTCTAATTTTGCACTTTTATAATAGAAACCAAATGAACCATACAACATCCTTGACCAATTTCAATCTTCGGCACTGAAACATAGGAACACTTTAAACTCAGAATCGAGACTAAACCAATTCACCTTGGCGGCGGTCAGATTGGTTTTATGTTATTCGTAAGGATTTGGCATAAACCAAAAAATTTTTAAGTAGCAATGTGTCTATAAAATTATATAGTCTATATTCACAGGTTAATTCATAATACTATAAAGATACACTATATAGTTTCACAGACATGTTGTTTTTTTTGGACAAATTTAGTTGCCATTCTGGCAAGTTTATTTGAACCACACGGTGACATGATAGACGTATTATGCAACAGAGCAGTAGAAAACTGATCATGCAAATGTTACCACCATTCAAACTTTTTTTTTTGTCCGCTCTACTGCTCATACCAAATCTAGCTATGAGAAAATCCTATTTTAGATGTGGCCTCGGGTTATTTAGGCAACCAAGCAGAGAAGGTTTGGGTAAGTTAGTGTTTGGGGAGAGCGGTATCACTTTTTTTGGATACCATGGCATTATGCTTTTTCTTTCCTTTCTGCATCTTTTGAAAATTGACGTAAAAGTGTAATACTGGAAATAATCTCCATCGTTAAGAGATACATAAGAACCTTTTATATTTTATGGCTTATATGTACATTGCCTGGCCCAAAAAAAGTAATCATTTCAGAAGAATCTAATTATTGGCCTGCATCAAGCAAAGGAAAATAGCGAATGAGACTTGAAATCACTGGAATTGTGGCATGAAATGTCCAACACATCCTGAATAGCGATAACTTAAACATTTGTTGACTCTCAGAGTTGGGAATAGACTGTGGTGTAACTAATTGTTACTCATTTTAATCAGAAAAAAAATGCTTAATTTTGCTCTTGAGAATAAAGATTGGCCTTTGGATCAATGAAAACAGGCTGTCAGAGTGATACGGGCATCAGGGTGAGATGTATCCATCATGTGTAGTGGCCACTGCACAGGAATCAGGAGACAGTGTTATGATCTGGGGTTGCTTCAGTTGGCCAGGTCTAGGCTCAACAAAGTTATGCGGCAATAAAATGAAGTCAGCTGATGACCTGAATGTACTGAATGACCAGGTTATCTCATCTATGGAGTTTTTGTTGCCTGATAGCACGGGTATATTCCCGGAACTTAAATTGTGAAACAGTGGTTCTGGGAGCATGAGGAATCATTTTCACTCGTGAACTGGACATCATATTGCATGCCTTAATTAAAGCTAAAGGAGATCGAATGAAATATTAGGGTGCATGTTATTTATTTATTTTTGTGGCCAGGCAGGATATTAATAATTCATGGACACCTCAGCAGTCTCTCCGGAAAAGGAAAACAAAAACATGGGAAAGGAAAGAAACAAGATTGATAGTTGAATTTGCTAGTAAATTAAGATTAAACATTCAATGATGAATGACATAGATTAAGTATAATGTTATTTGTTAATATGATACATTTAGTTAGATTATACCTAAATCTAAAGCTGCTCTTTAAGCTCACCAAATAAAAGTAGAAACTGGAGAAAAGCCACATGTCATCACATGTTAATGATACAGCTTTACAAGAACCACGATTACTGAGTGAATGTTATCATTTGGGACAGGAACATTTTGGGATCTGGACTCAAAGGAGGGTAAAAGTGCTGATCTTGGTTCATCCCCTCTCGGTCTCTACTGACCTCATGTCAACATACTCAAGGCAAATGTAAGCCAACCAGGGTACTAATAGGTAGTTTTTCTTTTCAGATACTACTTCATCCAGCTGCTAAATTGGTACATGGCAGAGCGTAGAGTTTGCAAAGCTTCCCAATCTGCTGCCATCAGCAACTGTAAATACATTTTAAGCTTACACAGCCTCCCATAATACAGTGGTCTATTTTTAACGACGTGTTTTATGGTGTTCCTCAGGAGGGAGAGGGTAGTGGTTGCATGGAATCTCTGCCAGGGTGCCACTTAAAAAGGCCAGCTCAGTAGTAGCCAGCTTACTACACAGTTGAGACAAACTCACTCACCTTGTTGGTGACTATAACCCGTTAGATCTTAGTTTCAAGGTTTAGCAGAGATGGGAGAAATTGGTTATGGATGGGTATGAGTGATACGTATGACTAAATTACAGCACAGATGTAATGCAAAAACCTGAATGAAATGTGCATCAGGGAATTGACACAACAATATCTTCAGGCATAAAGAGTTTACAAGATTACAAGCTAATTATGGGACACCACTGTCTTATCTTATCTTAAGACATACAATACATATAGATATATAAAACAGACACATAAAGCAAATCCTCAGATTTAATGTGAGGTATAAACTCCACCCAGTGAAACAGACTCATTATATCTGAGTGCTTCAGCCACATGGTTCTTCTTTTGTGGTCACCATCTTTTAGGGCAGAATATTTTCACATGACTTCATGTCTGGCTGCTAAATGATGAATCAGGAAAAATATTATAATTCGATATCAGCTAACTAACTTTTGTTAAAAAGTTTCCAGATGTCCAATAACAGCCGGCTAGTTATATAGTGTTATTATTATTATTATTATTATTATTATTATTATTATTATTATTATTAAAACCCGGAAGGATAGTGGTGAACCATCATCTTTCAGGAAAAAATATGGTCGGAAAAATATCCAGAATGAGTGTGTGATGAGAGATCACTTAAAAGTCAGTGAGGCTGAGCTGAAAAAAAAAAGGCTTCAGTTTGCTAGAGAGCATAAAGAACGGAGTACGGAGCATTGGAAAAGGTTAATTTGGTCAGACCCTGTACCAGATTGATGGGCGCGTCAGGGTGAGAGGAAAGGCAGATGACGTGATGCACCCATCGTGCCAAGTGCCCACTGTACAAGCCTTTGGGGGCAGTGTTGTGATCTTGGTTTGCTTGTGTTGGTCATGTCTAGGTTCAGCAATGTTATATGCCCAAAAAAATGAGTTCAGCGGACTACCTGAATATACTGAATGACCAGGTTTTTCCATCAATGGATTTTTTCTTCCCTGATGGCACTGTCATATTCCTGACAATAAGCTGACAATGGCAGGATTCATCGGGCTCAAATTGTAAAAGAGTGGTTCAGGGGTAATGAGAATTGAGCAACATGTCCAATTTGACAGTTTTTCAAATAACCATGCAGTGATGACTTCATCATAACAGACTGTTAACTGCTGTGTCAGTTAACAGTCGTGTACAATTCTCAGTTCAAAATAGCTCAGTATAGCACCCGGCGTGGGTCTTTATGCTAATAGCTAAGAGGCAGCGTTATTTCTTCTTCATTTCTAAGTTCACTATGTAATGACGACTGCTATAGATGGCCATTGTTCTAAGGCTGCCTCTGGAGGGGTTCAGTTTAGAGCAGTCTAATGACCTCAAACCATGTTCATGCCCTTTAGCAAGAGAGTAAGCCCATGCATGGCTCTGAACTGGCCACATAGCTTTGATGACCAGATCTGGCCTCAGTGACAGGATGAAGATTAGCACCAATTTCCTTCCTTTCTGTGGACAGATCCATGCTGAAATCATGATGTTAGTATAAGAATTAAAGGGTTATTCGTATTAGAGCCTATTTTTTACAGTGAGGTTTACTTACTGAGGCATTGTCCAAAAAATGTTTTCATTGTTTCATTGAGTGTCACTTTCTGGACCTTGGATCCATTGACCTGATTTGCAAATGTCACCGTAAAACAGGACATGCTAACATCACCGACTGGCTGATATAACCATGTGTTGCTCTTGCACTTATTCATAAATTATGATGTAAACTTATACTAGACAAAGAAATACTATGTCTATGCGGACGTGGTATTTCACAATTTTGAAATAAATGGATTTCATACATTTGATGCAACTGTATTCTAGGTTGTATATCCGACCAGCTAAACTTTGATCCTTTGGCTTAATTGGTAACAAATGAGAGCAGTGTATATATTGCTGTAAATAATTTATTGCTCCATTTAGCAAAGATATAGTCAAAGCTAATTCATCCAGACCATTTCAGTATTGTCTGGCATCATCAAGCCTCGAGTAACAGCTGCAATTCTAAAGGTCTAGGTTGCCAGTTGCTGCAATTGCTTGCCTTCACAAAGTATCATCAGCCCAGAGTATCCCTGAAACTGATGCCCTGTCAGACATTACAATTTATCATGAGGTGGTTGCTAAAGTTAGTTCACTGTAAAGTTGTTTGCTGTAGCGGATTCTTAAAACTAGCTGAACTGATTTTTTTTTAAAGCTTGGAAGGTTGATGCCATTGATGGAAACTTCAATCCTGTCTCAAGGCATGATGACAGTGGAAATTATACATGTATTTCTATTGCTCAAAAATATCAAACTGATCAAATTCAGGTGTGTTTGCTCATCTTAATACATATCGTAATTTTTTTACAGGTAGACACGACAGTTTGAGCAAAGTGTACCCCCTGACAAATAGCACACAAACCAATAATACACACTCCCTCTATCTCCCATCCCTTATTTCCATTTCAGGGTGTTGGCAACCATAGTCCTATCCCAACAAAAGGTCATACCAGGTCATGTTTGATGCTTTTTAGTTCAGAGAGAAATGGCTTGAGTCAATATTATGCCATTGAGCTGTGCAGGCGGTGCCACATTGTGGGTGGTTCCTGTGAGGTGGCCATGAGGTCGCAGCCCAGGGGAATTGGAGTGTTTCCAGCACATTGTTGGAGTTTCCAGTATAAACACAGAGAGATAGTCATCCTCCTGACAGGTCTAACACTGAACAGTCACCATCCATTGACAGATCCAGAGTTTTTGTCTGTGGGAGGTGGAAGTGGAGTGACAAAGTGAATGATGGAGCACATAGAACATATGTGTAGGGTTAAAGTGGGGAGGAAAGGATTGATGATTCACTGATAGTCCTAGGTTGGGAGAATGAAGCCGCTGATTGATAATCATCTTAATGTCAGTCCCAGTGCATGGCAAGTTTAAACTTAATGCACAGAAAAGCTAAATGACCACCCACCTAATATTTTCCACCAAAACAGTAATGTACTGTATGTTCTTAAACCTTTTTATTGGAATCAGCATGAACCTTTTCCTCAATTTAAGCTACAGTAGCTCTTCTATTGGACTTCACAGGCCAGCCTTCAGTCGCCCTGTACGTCAGTATCCCTTGGCCACCCATGACCCTGTCACTGGGTCACTGGTTTTCCTACCTTGGATCACTTTCAGGTCCCAACTACTGCAGACCGGGAACATCCCATAGGAGCTGCACTCTGGTTTCCAAAGTACGGTGTCAGATCACAGAGTTCATTACTTTTTTGGTGGCAGAATGGGGTAACTATTCAATATTAGGCAGGTAGCTGATTGGGGAATTTTTTACTCGTATACTGTCTTTTTAGATCCAGGTTATGGTCGTAGTCCATGCATGTTCTTTGTGGGGTATAGGTTAACGCTGTGCATTCCTCCAGCCACACCCCAGCAAGTGAAAAACCCAAGCAGTTATTTTGGTAAGGACGAAGGTCAGGAGTTATTCCTGACAGCCCGTACCACAGTGAGAACTCCTGTCTGTTTGATCAGCTGTGGAAAAGCAGCAAAAGTTTTGAGAATGACACAAATACTAATTTTCACAAGATCTGCTGCTTCAGTGTTTTTAGATTTTTATTTTTTTTGTCAGATGTTACTATGGTATACTGAAGTATAATTACAAGCATTACATAAGTGTCAAAGGCAATTACATGGTATGCGCTCAACTCAATGGTAGCATTCACTTTTTTCACAAGCTTTTTTTCTGAATGCCACAAACAATTATAAAGGGGATTCATCAGAGAAAATTACTTCCCCAACCCTCACCTTTCCAATCTCTGTCCCTGATTAGAAGGGGTTTCTTTGATGGGGTTTTTCATGAAATGTATGAAGCTGAGACCATTCATGTGACCATTCATCGACTTCTCCCAACCATCCAAGAACAGTTTGCTGATGAACAATGCCTTTTCCAGCATGATGGAGCACCTTACCATAAGGCAAAAGTGTTAACTGAGTGGCTCGGGAAACAAAACATTACAATTTTGGCTCCATGGCCAGGAAACTCCCCAGACCTTAATCCTACTGAGAACTTGTGGTCCATCCTCAAGAGCCCGTTGGACAAACAAACACTCAACAAATTCTGACAAATTCCAAGCATTAATTATACAAATTATACCAACAGTCAGGATGTGGACCGGAAGTTGATTGACACCATGCTAGAGTGAATTGAAAAATGAAGGTCTTGAAAAAGAATATTGACTCTTTGCATAAAGTTTATATAATTGTCTATAAAGAAAATTAATATTTGTGCCATTCTTAACACTTTTGGCCACAGCTGTCATATAAAAAAAATTGCTCATTTACAAAGGTTTTCCAATGGATCACCTTTATGCTATCTTGACGGAATTGGTCTCTTTTGATTTTGGAGCCATATGTTAGATAACTCACTCAACCATCATCATAACAGCAACTGATGGCAGATATTTTAAAACCTCTAATACGGATTCAGAGACTGAATGTAGAATCTACGCCGAAGACACATTGCAGCTGTTCCAGAGCCTTGCATTTGCACAACACCTTCCTGACTTGCTTTGTGGTGGTTTATCCCATAATTTTTCATCATGTGTGTTTTCTGTCTTGACAGAGAATATGTAAGCAAGCAAGATATTTCAGCATTTTGAGGTTTTTACATCCTGCCTACATTAGATGTTATGATTTACTCACTGCGTAACAGTTGTTTTAGCGTAGACCAGGGAAAATAAAATACAACGTCATTTGTAGATGTGATAAGAGAGGATTTTGCAATAGTGCTGGTTCGCTGCCCAGTGCAACTGACCACGGTTTGAAGACAAACATTGAAGTAAAATCGTAAAACGTAAAATCGTTTCTACCTAAACATGTGTAAAGTTTTTCGGACAAAAGTTAGCTCATGATAATTAAATTGCTAGTGCTGCTATATTGTAGTCATGAATGTTTTATAAGCTAGTTAATCCAGGAAACTGATTCAGATACAAGACATATTCATATCATAAAGTAAAGTCATATTAGAAATACTAAGACTTAAGTTATTAGTCTTTTTTTTTTACTTGTATTGTTTATCCAGTTTTCTTTTTTTGTTCCAGAGAGCTCTTGGCCACCAACTATCAAGAGATATGGTATGGACCAAATGGTTCGCGCTATTTCTCCAAGCCATCCAGTACGGTGAGTCCATCAGAGAAGAATGCCATTCTAAATCACGTTAAATGTGTTTATATTGAACTATTAGTGATGTTATTGTTGTGGTAGTAATTTGTTGGTTGGTGCTCAGGTTGAGTTGGAAAGTATCTGCCAAGCTGACATTACAGGGTGACATTGTTTATTATGTTGTTCAATGGTGTCTAATAGTCAGTGGTTCCCAGCCCACACCTTACCCACATTAGCTACCAATCACCAGTTACCAATTAGCTAATTAAGAGCCATTTCTGAATAGACATAATGTGGTATAGAACAGGGAAAGCACTAAAATGTGCAGGACAGACCAGGGTTGGGAACCACTGATATAAGTAATAGCACCCAGGTTTGGATGTTAACTCCTATAAACGAAAGAGCAAGAACTTTTTTGTTTTCACCGGCCATTTTCACCACAATATCACATTCACAAGAAACTCAATTTCAATTCCACTTCCAGCTTTTTTTATGCAGTGTAAATCCCACTGCACCATTATCGGCAGGGAAATATTCCAGTGAAAGAAGTAAACTAAAACTAGAATTTACAATTATTCAGTTAATCTATTGTTTGCAATTACTGATCAAGACTAATGGATGAATGGTGCTGGATAAATAACCGTTACATTGGTGCAACAATCAGTGCGACTATCAGTGATATCCAACTAACTATGATACATTGTTCCCTCGAAATGATAAGATTCTATCTGCATTCTGAGCGCTGTTGAGATATTGAGGCTGTTTTTTTTATTTAAATCAATCACTTAAAAACAGTTCTTGGTGTGAAAAATTTTGAAAGAAGTCAGATAGAAGAAGAAGAAGAAGAAGAAGAAGTACATGCCATGTTAGCCACATCCTAACACCTAGAAAATTATCAGTTCATTGCTGGAAACAAAAAAAAAGGAAGAAGCATTCTTGTGTTATTTACTTAATTGGGCAATTCCTAAAGACGAGTGAACACACAAAAGACAAATCAGTCATTATTCAAAGAAGATGAGTGGGAGCCACCTTCAGATCAAACTAATAATAAAGGAAGCATCATAGTTTAAATCACATAAAACATTTTAACCCCTTAAAGTCCCAGCGTGATATTCAGTCATCCAACTTATATCATATACAGGGATGTTGTGGTATGAATAAAAGAGGTGGAAAAAAATATATACACTAAACTATAAATTATGTGATTAGATCATGACACAAAAAATCTGGACTAACACTTGAAGTAATGTGAATTAAATTGCAATGAAATTAAATAATGTGGAATTCATTGTTAAACAACAGCATGGGAGGAATAAACAGGTTATGATGTCTATGAAGTTTATTAATCACTATTAGAAGTATAAAACTGTCAAAGAAAGTATAGATTTATTTTTTTTTTAATCAGCCAGCATTCAAAAAACTGAAAAATCTTTAGCAAATTGTAAGCTGTGTTACCGCAAGTCAGAGGTGGTAGAAAGCTAGTCAGAGGTGGGAGAACGCTAGACACAGGTGTAAAAATTCTAGTCTGAGAACGGAGAACACTAGGCAGAGGTAGGAGAACGCTAGTCAGAGATGGGAGAATACTAGAGAGAGGTGGGTGAATGCGAGACAGAGGTGGGTGAACACTAGAGAGAGGTGGGTGAATGTGAGACAGAGGTGGGTGAATGCTAGAGAGAGGTGGGTGAACACTAGAGAGAGGTGGGTGAATGTGAGACAGAGGTGGGTGAATGCTAGAGAGAGGTGGGTGAACACTAGAGAGAGGTGGGTGAATGCTAGAGAGAGGTGGGTGAACACTAGAGAGAGGTGGGTGAAAACTAGAGAGAGGTGGGTGAATGCTAGAGAGAGGTGGGTTATTGCTAGAGAAAGATGAGTAAATGATATTTCAGAAGTTTATGAGGTGCATAAACACCGTTTGCCATCCACTACAGCAGCTGTAGTGAAACTAATAGGACCAGTTTATAGTCATGAATGTGTGGAATGTTAGTCTGAATCCTGCAGCAGGTCCTCAGAGTCTAAACAGTTAAATAAGAGGCTGAACTGACGTACTAACACTGCTGTGTGTTTGGTTGCAGGATCACTGTTATTACCATGGCACAGTGAGAGGGGCCGAGGACTCCAGTGTTGTTCTCAGCACCTGTTCTGGACTCAGGTAAGAACAAAAGCAACTGTCTTGTTCTTGCTCAACACTGATTCCACACTAAAATTCCATCCTGCAACGGCATCTATTACGCCTAGTTTTAGTGCTACAGAATAAGTCATAGTACATGTAAGTAACAAGCCATGATGACTGATAACTAAACAATGCAGTTGGGGTTTTCAGATGTTAAATTTATCACATGTACAAGAAAATGAATCATTGCTCATTTTAAGAATAGCGTGGGCTCCACCTACATGTGTGTATATATATATATATATATATATATCGATCCAGTTGTCATGAGGAATGCTTACGTATTTCATTACAAAATCTGACCTCTCACCATAGCAAAGCTGGGTCAGCCACGCTAACCACAATGACACAAAAATTAGCACGCTAATTATAAAAATGGTGGGTTCTGGCTCACAAGCTCACAAAGAACATCTAGCTAAACCAACAAGTCAGCATAGTAGCATCGTGTTACCGATACAGTACACGAAGGAATCAATGTTACCTTTTCTTTCACATTAAATCATGTTTAAGAAATCCGCTTCTTTTAGATGTGTAATTGTGCTGTTTCTTTTGGAGGAATTACAGCATCAATTCCACAATGCAACTTGGTGAGTAATTGTCATTGGATGGATGGAAGGCAGCCCACAGTAGATCATGAGTGATATAATTAAGCAACATCAGAAGGAAGTGCGTGCCGTTGTATAGCACTCTCTCTCATGTGATATCGTTTTTATACAGGTTCCATAAACACTATTTGCTATCGAATTATCAGATTATATGCTTTGTTCGTTTATTTAACGAGTTATTTTGTTCCACCAACACATATCCTTCTTTGACTAGCGGAACTAACTATCCGCGGCTGGTGGAGCTGGCGACTCACGGTTGTAATTACCAGTGGTGGGATGAGAAATTTGAAATTCTTCTCTGTACTATGTAGGCAAAAAGGTGAGGAGAAGAAACTCACCTTTGGAGGTGATGAACTGAGAATTCTAAGTTTTCCTTTCTATTTTCACTTATTCAACTTCAGAATGTCAGATATCTTCTTGGGTTGGAACCCAAATAGTGCTGGTGCGCTATGTAGTATGTACAATCCCTTGTTCCACCCACCTTGTAATGCGGTTGTTTAGAGGTTAGAGATGGATTGTGGACTCAGCCTCGTGTTAGAAGCTACTTAGGTTTGTAGTTCACTTAGCCATAAATAAAACATGGATTGTCTGGACGCCCTTTGAATCAGCTTAGAAGGACTTATTAGGGAGACAGTGTTGTTTAAGATGACATGACAATATCAATTAAAGATTATTGGAACATTGTTTGATTATTAGTAATTAAAAATCGTTAGAACAAATGTGATGTGGAGAAATACAAATATTTCAACATCCCAGTGCTGTTATGCACTATGTCACTACTCAGAAAATAACTCTGGTCCAGGATCAGATTACTCAGTCAGAACTAACTGTTGTATAATATTAAATATCTAGGAATGAACATTCTTACCATGACACGTTGCTAAAGTTGCGAAGAAGAATTAAAAGAAGAAGTCACATTCTGATACCAAGAAATGATGACTAGGTGTGAATCTTTTATTCCTGAAAACCTAAATGGAAGTGGAATCGTTGTGTTATTATAAAACAGTGAAGCCGTACAGAGGCAGAAATCTTAAGGGGCCGATGAATGAAAGAATTAAATGATGAAAGAAAATAACGTGATGTGCACCATTATGTAGTTCGTCTAAGAGTTATTCTGGTATAAAATATAGAATTATTTTATGTATGTTAGAGTTTATTATTGCAATTATCACATATTTTAAAAAAAAAACTGAAACCATTAGTATAGGTTTTGCTCTCATGAGTCAATCAATAAATTTTAAAAATAAACTTTTGGTAAGAACTAAAGTGGAAGTGAAGAAATGTTTTACAGCATCCGCTAGATCTGGTTTGAGGTATTAGTTGAGCCAATTTATACAGTAGATTTGAGAAAACCCTGATTCCTCTCTATTAGCCAAAATAGGACACCATATCATGTACATACTGTACAAAGAAAAGTAATGATTGTCTATTGCAATATTCACATGAATATTGTTCATGGTTTGCATTTTTCAATATCTTTATCTCTGCTATATGCTGATGTTTGTTCTTTGCATTATAAATAATTTAGGGTCGTAACCTATTATTATTTTGCATAGCTGTGAATTAGAATAATTTTTTTTTTTTTTTAACAAAATGTAATTTTGTTCCAAAGCTTGTATGGAACTGACTCTATGCCTCACTCATCATTTTGAATTTTGCTTTACTTTATACCTAGAAACATTCACATATACACATATACATACTGTATACATCTTGAAAATAAGTCCTTCTAAGGATGTTGGTACAAGAATCGTTGCATGCTTTCCATACGTGTGAGCTTCAAATAAACCGGCTTCCTGTTTGCGCTGAAATTATTGTTCGTGGTTTCCACACATATGCTGCTAATACGATTGATAGACATTAGCCTGAAAAGACCCCGGAGTGTCACTTTAATACTGTAATTCTAGAGTGTTTATATTGCATGATTGAAAGGTCATGAAACTCGCTGTGGATAAGTCAGAAACAATGTGAAATGTCTTGCAGTCACTCTTCCAGGGCTGTTGTATCAGCGTCATGCAGTGTCTCAGGCTCACCCCAGTTATTAGTTCACTGAGTTCAGAGAAGGCAAGCATAGCTGGATCTCTGGGCTCTGAGTGGGATGACACGGCTTGTATGGAGTGTTGTTTCGTGCTGTGTGTGATGTGGCGTTTCGGCTTCCTGCCTGCGTTAGTCAGAGGAGGCGAACACGGCCTGCATTGAGTGACACCAGAGTCTCAGTACCGCTTCGGACACTGAGGCCTGAATACATTTACAAATTAATGGGCAACTTCTGGAACAGAGCCGATGGCACTGCCCTTGACATTGTTTCCAGAATCTCTAGTTACTGTTTCTTACGCAGGCATGGACAGATGTGCGTATAAACACACACACACACACACACACACACACACACACACACACACACACCACACACACACACACACACACACATTCCTCCCTCCGCTGAATGCCTTTTGCAGCTGCAAACTATACGTCAAGTAAAAAAATCAGATGTGCGTACGTATGTCTGTATTTATCTGCAATTGTGCATGATTAATATATTTTTATCATATAGAACTTTACATTACACTACTTTATTGCTATTTGTAAATATATAATATGTTTCTTGTCATATTAGCAAAATTTGCAGTATGTGTGTGTGTGGGTGTGTGTGTGTGTATGTGTGTGTGTGTGTGTGTGTGTGTGTGTGTGTGTGTGTTCCATCCCAGGATTGGACATCTGCAATGTTTTTTTTTTTTTCTTCTCATTTTGTATTATTCCCTGTTTTGGAGTGTGTGTTTATGTGTGTGAGTGTGTGTACGCACATCTGTTCATGAATGTGTGTAGGATGGGAACTGCTAAAGCTGCACAGTCCAAGACACTGGAAACAATGACCTGGCAGCTTTATGTGATGTAACTCTAGTTGGCCATTACATCAATTTCATCCTGCTTCTTCTATTCAGTTGGGACTGACGTCAAAAAAATCGATTCATTGATTGATTGATTTTTCTCAAAATGTGCCTGATGTTAAGCTAAGTAAGCAACATCTCGTTTTAGGAGCTCTTTGTCTTATGGATATATAATGACTTTAGGGCCGAAATCACTACATGTCAGCGCAGACCTGGCTTACATCCAGACCTTTCATTAGATACGATCAATCAGTCAGGGTCAGAGTGGATCCGGAACCTATCCTCTGTACAAGGTGGCAATACACTTTGGGTGGAAAGCCAGTGCATAATGCACACAGACTTTTGCATATACATTCACACCTAGGAGCAGATCTTTGAGTATTGGGATTCCCAGAGGAGATCTAAAATCCAGGAAGCCAGAGAAACCAGGGGAAACCCATGTTGACCCGGAGAGACCTGTAAGCCATTAATGTATCCCACTATGCCATTATGCTGGATTATGTATAATTGTGTTTTATCTTAATTCATTAAGACTAGTCTTATGTTGTGACAGATCGTGTATACTTTGTTTGAATTACTCTTGATCTATAACACATCTGTTTTGTGCATTTTTAGACCACAATAATTCATTAGTATGGTGACCTAGTAGGGCCTGCTTTTGCGGCAAATACAGCATCAGTTCATCTTGGGGATGACAGATACAAGTCCTGCACAGTGGCCAGAGAGATTTTGAGCCATTCTTCTTGCAGAATAGTGACCAGGTCACTACGTGATGCTGGTGGAGGAAAACGTTTCCTGTCTCGCTCCTCCAAAACACCCCAAAGTGGCTCAATAATATTTAGATCTGGTGACTGTGCAGGCCATGGTAGATGTTCAACCTCACTTTCATGTTCATAAAACCACTCTGTCACCAGTCTTGCTGTGTTTATTGGTGCTTTATTATCATCCTGATACATGGCATCGCCTTCAGGATACAATGTTTGAACCACTGGGTGCACTTGGTCCTCGAGAATGGTTCGGTAGTGATGCGCCTATCTAGCGCAAGTATTAGGCCTGGGGAATGCCATGATATTGCAGCCCAAACCATCACTGATCCACCCCAATGCTTCATTCTGGGCATGCAACAGCTTCTTTGGGGCTCCTCCACACCGTAACTCTCCCGGATGTGGGAAAGACAGTGAAGGTGGACTCATCAGAGAACAATACATGTTACACATTGTCCACAGCCCAAGATTTTCACTGCTGGCACCATTGAAACGGATGTTCGGCATTGGCACAAGTGACCAAAGGTTTGGCTATAGCAGCCCGGCCATGTACATTGACCCTGTGGAGCTCGTGGCGAACAGTTTTGGTGAAAACAGGAGGGTTGCGGTGCACATTTAATTCTGCAGTGAGTTGGGCAGCTGTGGTTTTATGTTTTTTGGATACAATCCGGATCAGCACCCGGACATCCCTTTCAGACAGCTTCATCTAGCGTCCACAGTTACTCCTGTTGGATGTGGTTCATCCTTCTTGGTGGTATGCTGACATTATCCTGGATACATGCTATTGATACATCACAAAGACTTGCTGTCTTGGTCACAGATGCGCCAGCAAGACGCTCACCAACAATTTGTCTTCTTTTGAACTCTGATATGTCACCCATATGTTGTGTGCATTGCAATATTTTCAGCGAAACTGTGCTACTACTCTGCTAATTAAACCTTCACACGTTGCTCTTACTGGTGGTGATGTTCAATCAATGAAGTTTGGCCACCAGGCTGGTCAAATTTAGCCATGAAACGTCCAACACTAAATTGGCCAGTGTTTCAGTTTCATTGTCCAACCCCTGTATATACTAGATGTACCCTTGACTTCGTTCGAATGTAATTGCACTCTTATAAGCATGTTTTTAAAAATGTACGATGACATCTGATGTAATGTTTTTTTTTTTTTGGAGATGAACTAATGATAAGAATAATTCAAGGTCGATTATTTTTAATAATATAAGGGTGTTTGTCATTTAAAGTTCAAATCAACATATTTTCTCTTCCCGTGGGCGAACTGCGATGAAACAAAGCCTATATGTAAACTCACGCTGGGCCAAATAGACCTGTGAAAACCCTATTAACATTTGTTCAGTAGGTTTTAAGTGATGTGTGCACAAACAAACAGGCAGACAAAAATTCCCAAAAACATCTTGATGTGTTTTATTATGTCCCCCCAAATTATTTTTATCTTTAATGTACACACATGCCAACTTTACAGTTTTATTTTATGTATATAGATGATACAGTTTGCAGTAAACAGTATATATATATATATATATATATATATATATATATATATATATATATGCAAACACATACACAGGGGCAGTATACACCTTTCAACAGTTCTTATTTATGCCCTTTTTGACTAGGCAGCAATGTGTAGTATTATGCGTCCTCTAAAGATGCCAGTAGTCATTGATCCTATCATGTGACCATGAGGAGAAAGCCAAAGGAAATGGCAGAGGATGTGGTTTACTGCAGAATAGATGCGCACTACGTACACTACAGGATGTGTACGATTGTCCACAGGGATTACTGTGCATGCTACTTCCATTTTTTACCGTAGAAAACCACCTACACTAGCTGCACTACAGGAAGTAATTGAAGTATCATGCAGAGCAATCCCTGTGGATACTCTAGTCGATGTTGCTCATACGGTAGTTCGCTGACATCAAAAGTGTCCGGATGGTTATGGTGACCACTTTGAGCACCTAATGTGATTGCGCAATTCAAACATGAATTACAGCTGCCCTTTGATGTTTATATAAAATGTGATTTGTCTTGTTTCATCCCCAGTGGCATGATTGCTTTGAACCACAGTGCGGTGTACATGATCGAGCCTCTGGCCAATCACAGTGTCTCTCAGGGCCATGCAGTGTACCGTGCTGAGAGTCTGAAAATACCCATGAGCACCTGCAACCAACACTACGGAGGGGAGAACCGCACAGACACGCTGAGCGAGCTGGTTGGTGGGATCGCACAGGCCGGTCATGGCAGCAGGGTGAATAAATGTCAAATCCTTTTATTTATCTTTGTCACTGAAACGTTAAATAAATGTATGAATGATATCAAATGAAAAGCAGAGCTCTCCTGCTTCCTCTACATACTGTATGAAGTGACAGTGTATATAAAGTCAGTTATTGGAAGCAGTGTTTGGAAGCAGTTAGTCATAATGTTAGCACGTGTGGGTTTGTCCACAGGAAAAGAGAGACGTCAGCCGCAATATGAAGTATGTGGAGCTGATGGTGGTGGCTGATCACGCGGAGGTAAAAACACAACCAGGAGCCAATATTATCCAATAATACGTATCTGATGCATGGTATTTAAACAGCATGTGTAAAAATTCAATGTGATGGCATGATAAAACTTTTGATTAATCTATGGTTGTAGAAATGCAGCACGAGTTGGATTTTCTCTTGTTTCTATAAAGCTGTGAAACTCTCTGGTGGCACCAGAAATAATAACCCTGCTTCCTTTCATCATTGATCTGCCTCTGCACTAATGGAGGCCGTCCATTACGTGATGCCTGTGTATCGTGTGTGTCTGTGGAGCTGGGAGTCTGCCCAGGTCAGAATGACATAATGACCACTTTTCTGTCTCTGCTGCAGTTTCTGAAGCATGGTCGTGACCTGGACAAGACCAAGACAAAGCTACTTGAAGCTGCTAACTATGTGGACAAGGTAGTAACAAAGAAATCCAAATGCAATGTCTTTTTGAACTTAGGTCAAAATGAAACGTGTATTGCACATATACAAAGTGAATAACGCAGCAAGATTATAGCTTAGCTTATAGTAATGATGGATAATTTAACAAATATAATACGAGGTGCGTTCAAGTCAATCCGGGACCTGTGCGTAAAATCGATTGACATTTAAAGAAGACTCTTTTGTCATTGGGTTACTGCCACATTCCTGTATAGTTCTGACTTTCTACATGTTTGGGCCATTAAAGGAGTTCCTGGGAGGCCAGCATTTCAGACATGAATCAGGCAGTCTGATCATGGTTCTGGCATCCTGGGAAAACTTTCAATCTTCATGGTATCCAAGCAAAAGTGAAAAACTGCAATATTAATGTAGCAGGGGATTATAAAGGATGGAAATAAAGGACGAAATCAGCCAGGATTAAGGAAATAAGTTGTATAAGCTTAAAATAAGTAAATCAGGTCAAAGAGACTGAATAGTACAAAGCGCGTTCAAGTCAAACCCGGACTTTTGATTGTGCAGAATAACAGAACACAGTTATGCAAGTGAAGACTCCATTAATTTCTTTAATGCACTCATCCCAGCATTACACCAGTGCTTAGAAAGTTTTCTCAGTACACTGGAGCCATGACCGGGCCGCCAGCTTTACGTCTGAAACACTGGCTTCCCAGGAACTCCTTTAAATGGCTCGACATGTGGAAATGGCTTTGGGGGATGTGGCAATAACTCCCAGCTAAGTTCCTGTAATGTGCAGTTGGTGTTTGTGAACAATTGTGGGTACAGTTCCCACAGACAGATGTGGGTCTTCCGCATTCTATTTCCTCAGTGTTCATGGGAATGCCTGCAGTTGCCTGCAACACACCTTGGCCAGGATCCTCCCTCAAGGCCTTTTTTAAAGCGTTTGCACCATTCAAATGTTTTATTGTGGTTAAGAGTTTCATCACGTGGAGTTTTCTGTAAATAGTAAATGTATGTAAATCAATTTTATGCCTTCAGCCATGAGGAATTTCATTACAAGTCCCAGTTTGACTTGAACGCTCTCGTTGTAGTTAGTAATCCCTCTTGTAGTTACAGGAGATTTTCATGATAATATTGTTTCTTAGTTAAAACAGAAAATTGTACCTAAACCAAATTTTGGTTTAGTTGACATTAAATTTAATTAAATGTAGAATAAATGAAACGTAAACAAATTATTTCTGTGTTTTTTAGGCCCGTATCCAAGCATAAGGTTCATTCCATATGAAAAAAAATACTTAGCTAGCAATTACCTCATCTTGGTTTTACAATTCAAGTGTAGAAAACTTTGACAGGATGTCTCCCTAAAAGCACAACATCAAAATTGTAACTGAAATAAAGTAAAAAATCGTATACTTTGGCTGATACATGAAAAATCTGAAAAATCTCTTAATCCTAACAGTACTACAAAGCCCTGAACATTCGTGTAGCCCTGATCCAGCTGGAGATTTGGAACGATGGCGATAAGATCAGCATCACAGAGAACCCTTACAAGACCCTGGAGGCCTTCCTGACCTGGAGGAGGAAGCAGTTGCGACAGCTGCCCAATGACAACGCACAGCTCGTCACGTCAGTCTGTCAGCATTACAGCCACTTATCACAAACCATAGCAAATGTATAGCAAATGTTAAAATGTGAATGTAGACGAGTGCTTTTACTGTATGCGTGTTGAATATGGAGGATCTAAGCAAGTCTTTCCATGGCTCCTTTAGGGGTTTATCGTTCCATGGTACCACTATAGGACTGGCACCTCTTAAAGCCATGTGCTCAGAATACCAGTCAGGAGGCGTAAACGCGGTAAAACAACCTGCAGTATTATTCATCGTTTGCGTCTCTTTCCCAGGTATCATCTACGTCTCATCCTTCTCTCTCGTTCCTAGGACCATTCGGTAAATGCAGTCGGGGTCGCTGCTACCATGGCTCATGAGATGGGGCATAATTTTGGGATGAACCATGACAGTGATCACTGTTGCAAGGCCCTGCCAGAGGACGGAGGGTGCATCATGGCTGCAGCTACTGGGTGAGATTTCAACTATTTAAACGAACAGCTGTAAACACTTAGGCACTCATTTATCTAGGTCAGGAGTATGAGAAAAACATCTAGAGATTGTAGGGGTATTTCATGTAACACGATTCACTATTTAGCTTTTAAAAAATCCTTTTATTGAAAAATAAATAACCCATTTTTGGGCATGTGCCCTGTTATGAACGTATTCAGGCTTTATTCGACACATATAGATTACTCCACAGTGAAATCCTTTATTCTTCGCATATCTCAGCTGTGTTATGAGTCAGAGCACAGGGTCAGCCATTACTGTATATGGCACCATGGAGCAGACAGGGTTAAGAGCCTTGTTCAAGCAACCTGGCAGAATTAGGACTCGAACCATTAGAGCCTTAACACACTGAGCCAACTTATCATGTCACTACATTAAACATAAACTACTAAATACATGCAACATGAATTCTATTTACTATTTCTATTCTATCTGCATGCCATTACAGTATAGTTATATTTAGTAAATGCTTTATCCTGGCCAATACAGACCATAATGCATGAAGGCGCCCTGACACATTTCCATCTAGGGGCATTTTATACTCAACAATCACCCACATTGTCACAACACCAATGTTTGTTTTGGTGGGAGGAAACCCAAGAACCCCAAAAACCCACACAGTTACTAATAGAACGTGTGAAATGCCACATAGACAGTAACCTGAGCTCATGATCGTAGACAGGCACCCTGAAGCCACGCCAAGTTTCATAATGACAGTCCACTTAATAGATTCGATTAACTCATCAAATGATGTGTTGCTGAAATAAAGAAGCAAGAAAAGAAAACGTCATGTGTGCCAGTAATTGTTAATATGAGCTCTCATTTCTATTTACAGTTTCTGTAGTACTTCCCATTTTGATGTCATGCTTTCTAGTCACTGTCTGGATTTGCAGGTGCATGTCTTAGAATAGAACCTGAAGAGCTTAGATGTTGACAGCAAAACTATAAATGTAGATATCTTGTTATTTTACGTGTCGCTTTTGTGCCATGAAATTAGCATAAAAACGAATGTCTTTGAATTGTAACTTTCTCTTTGTTGTTTTCCTTCCGCCTGTCTGCAGACACCCGTTCCCTCGTGTCTTTAACCCCTGTAACCAGGAAGATCTGAAGCGCTATTTGAGCTCAGGTGGTGGCAAATGCCTGTTCAATCTACCAAACACCCGGGTTATGTACGGAGGCCACCGCTGTGGCAACGGCTACCTCGAGGAAGGGGAGGAGTGTGACTGTGGAGATGTGGAGGTGAGCGCATTACCTGCACTCTTAATCCTATGAGGTTTCTCTCTCTCTATTTTCCTCATACCAGTCTTGTGTTATAGGAATGTTCCAGTCCATGCTGCAACGCCAATAACTGTACGCTGAAAGCGGGTGCCGAGTGTGCCCATGGAGTTTGCTGCGAGAATTGCAAGGTGATATAATCATCCATCATTTTTTTGGGTAATATATCCTGAAAAACCACTATGGTGTTACTTATCAGCTTTACTCTTGACTTATGTCCTCTTAGTTGAAAAGCTCAGGAGTGCTTTGCCGCTCTTCGTCGGGTTCCTGTGACCTGCCTGAGTACTGTGATGGTAAATCAGAATCCTGCCCTGCTAATTTTTACCTGATGGATGGCAGCCCCTGTGCGCATGGCCAAGCTTACTGTTACACAGGCATGTGCTCGACCCTGAAGCAGCAGTGTCTCTCTCTTTGGGGGAAAGGTAAACCCAGTCATTTTAGACGAATCTATTAAGTGTATTACCAATATACTTCATACGTTGAGACAAGTTGGTCAATTTATCAAGAATACAGGTAGTCCCCTACTATCCATTTCGGGAGCTCGTTCATAAGTCGGATTTGTTCTTAAGTCCGACAAAGTGAGTGTTATACACCCTTGTCCCTCATATATGTAAAGCATACAGATCCACTTGAGTAAATCTCTGTCCCCTTTCCTGATACTGCCATCATGTGGCCAAACCCGTAACCGTGCCTAAGGACATGCATCTCACATGTCAAATGTAACAGTGTTGTCTCTGCATCTTTAAATCGCAAGGGGAATCCCGGATGCCATTTTGTCTCAGAGGTGTTTTCCACATTCACTTACACACTGAGAATATTGTATATAACTGTAACTATTGGTATCTGATACACTGCAGTGTCTATTTTTTGTACAATACACAGGAACTACTTCCGTGACTTGTTTGTATCTATGAATGTTGATATGTTTGATAGCAAGTCGGTCAAGTTGAGTAACCTTGGGCATATACAAGTACACTGAAGATGTACCTGGGCAAAGGTTAACATATTGTTCACTCTGCTAATTGTACTACTGAGCGTTTTTCCTTATTCATTTGGTAATGACTAAAGCTTTTAACATCTGTTTAGCACATGAGCAAGCACATGACTCTTTGTGTCTCTTCACAGATGCCCGAGCTGCTCCGGATCTGTGTTTCATTAAGGTAAACGAGGCTGGAGATACCTACGGAAACTGTGGCAAAAACTCCACGGGTGAATACAGGAAGTGCACTGAGAGGTAAGCATCATTTACAGAAACAAAACTCAATGCTTTAAACAAAATAGAAGGACATGCATTCACATAGATTTTTATTTAAGGGATGCTAAATGCGGAAAGATACAGTGTTTGAGTGCTGCTGCGAAGCCCATTGAAGCCAACGCGGTCGCCATAGACACTACCATACGCTATGGCGAGCGTCAGGTCTTTTGTCGAGGTACACATGTGTACCGGCCTGGCAAGGAAGAGGAAGGTGTGGGAGATACACTGGATCCTGGCTTGGTTATGACCGGAACCAAGTGTGGGGACAATGCGGTGAGCTCTGAGTAGAGTCAAGTTTAATTGGTCTATCAGTGACTGTTGCCATTGTCTTTTATCTTTTGTTCTCTCCATTTTACTCTCTCTAAGCAGATTTGTTTTGGCGGGGAGTGTCGCAACGCATCCTTCCTGCAAGCGGATAAGTGCAGCGCCAAATGTCATGGCCATGGGGTAGGTGCTCACTTTGGTGCACTGCTATTGTTCATCTGCCAAATCTTTAACCCATGTCGGTGGCTAGGCTTCACTGAGCAACTTCCTGTCTTCCTGTCACCCTGTTAGCGCAGAGCTTCTCCTTCAGTCATGCAAAAACTTTACATGCCATGCATGCAAATAAGAACAGGCCTGGTTACTAAATGCGTAGTGCTGGAGGAAGTCATGGGTTTACACCTTTCTCAAGGTTAAAATGCCATGCTTCATCATCAACTTTTTCGAACACCTCAGCAGGGGTTCAACAAGACTGATCATGAGAAAAACAGATGTAATCATGATGACAGAACTGTTGATGACAGGTGCATGTTTTCATTTATAGATGTGTAACAACAATCATAACTGCCACTGTGACCCAGGCTGGGCACCGCCTGACTGTGATCAGGCGGGAAATGGTGGCAGCGCGGACAGTGGCCCTGTGGGATCAGAAAGTACGTGGGCACACATACATATACCTACATACATACATACAGGACAAGCCAAAAAGTTTGGACACACCTTATTATCTAATTTGAACAGTTAATATTGAAAATTGTCTGCCACTTATTCTCTGTAAAGCCTTCATAACGGTTTTAATCAGAGGTGTGTTCTGGGGTTCATTGGTGATTTCTGAGGTAACAAATGTGAAAAGTTAATTATATAATTTATTTCCAAGTATTGTCTACCAGGACATATTTGTTGAATGTTTTATTCCATGAATACTGGTTAAATCCTTCTTCATATTGTTGTGTTTTTTGATGTGGTATAGACTTTTTCAGCTTTACCTGACTGTGGTTTTAACGGGCTGCATTTGATGTTGTAGGTAACTTACTGGTTCTTTTGGTGCTCCTCCCTGTGGTTCTCGCCTTGGGCTTGGGAACGCTTTTCCTCTATTGGTGCTATAAGAGGAAGCTTCATTCTTTGAAAGATGTGGCTCACCACCCTCATCAGATAACTATTAGGTAATGCTGAAATCTGCAACTTGGTTATATTCAAGTGCATGTAACTTCATGTGTTTTTTTCTATTTTTCTATTTGTCATGTCAGTTATTTAAATAAATTCACTTTGATTTGCGTTTCAGTGTCCCAGCTCCATCAGATTCCAGAACACCATCTAGCGGTCATGCCAACCCAACATTCCAGCTAAACAAAACTAACACGGACAAAATGGTAGAAAAATGTGTCATCTTCTCTACGAGAAAACCGCTTTAGTGGTTTTAATACTGCCTAATGCAGTATAGTTGTGATTTTCTTATAGGTGGCTAACCAGCAGGCAAATTCTGTGGGTACACCAAGATCGAGAAATTCATCTGTTCGGCCAGTGGTCAAACCACCGCCAGTTCCAGCCTACGCACCACAACAGAAGAGTCCTCCACTTTCAGCGCCAAGCCCCAGCTCTTATCCATCTTCATCTGTGGCACCAAAACCCAGACCAAACCCTCCAAGCAGACCCCCTCCACCCCGTCCTGTTACCAAACCCAATCTGATCGCAAAGGTGTGTTTAACTGATTTTGTCTTTACCTGAAGCAATGACCTGAACCCATGCTGCAAAACAGGTCACAGGTCAAGGTAATTGTGGGTAAACCCAAACCCAAGATGTTTCAGATTATATTATATTATATTATATTATATTATATTATATTATATTATATTATATTATATTCATACTATACTATATTAGTAACCCACTACTCGGTATGTTTTTTTTTTTGTCAAGGAGGACCCATTTAGAAAAGGCCCTCAAGTATCACCAGCTGTGTTGCAGAAAGGGAAGGCCAATCTGGGGCCCTCTGCTGGAAATCTCAGGTAATTTACTACAGCAAACTTCCATAGTACACTCTTCAATTTCAGATTTTTCTTTAAAAAAAAATTATGGATGTTTATCAGCATTGTTATTTTTTAGGAATCGCACTGAAACCAGTGGAAAAAGCTGAGGCTTCCTTATACTGGAGAAAAGAAAGGGCATTACTCTTCTATGCATGGGACCCTTAAAATGGCATACTGGAGCAACATGCAACGTTTCGACGATGTGAACCAGTGGCTGTGGAGACTGCCAACGTTCAACACCATGTTTGCCTAATACACTTGAAATCTAAAGTGTAATATACTTGTTGCATTTAACTTTGTTTCAGTACTCTTCTGAGGTCCATGTGCCATATTTGTACAGTTTATTTTATACCTATTTATTACAAAGGCTGTACTGAAGAGAAACCCTGGATGTTTACCCTGAAGTTTCCAGATGTTGCCTTTCATCATGAGCATTCAGAATACTGAAAATATGTCATGCATAATTAAAGTGGATTGCACAGTATTAAAAACAATGACACGTTGTGTAAGCAACACACATTAACTGGAATATGGACCTGAGTTTTGCACTTGGTATATGAAAAAAAGGAAATGTATAGCAATAATAGTTAGGATATGTTGATTTATTGTACAGTGTTTTTACAGTAGAATGTGATCTTCCCTACTACATTTTATTTTATGTTTAAATTTATCAGGAGAATATTTACAAAATGCTGTATATCATCAACACAGTTTCGACTGTTCGGTAACAATCCAGTGAGGCGAGTTTGCGTTTTATTCTCTTTACCTGTTCCACTTGAGAGAACTTGACAAAATGCACCTTATGCTGTTTACAATAAGGGCATCAGGGAATGTACAGTTAAGACATAGTGAATCGTAAGATCAAAACTTTTAGCTTTTAAAATTTTTTTAAAATTTTGTTATCATAAAAAAGATAATTTCATTTTAATGCTACCACAGTCCATATAGCTGTTTCAGGATTATACTGTGTTATTGGGTTCATAAAAGTCAGCTACCAAAACGTACCAAAAGGCAAGTGTCTTCAATCTGTTTATCACAGTAACTACTACCTGGTGTAATCTATTGTAAATAATGTAAAAGGTTAATTATCATACTGTATGCCCTAACATAAACAGCTGAATGGGTTTAAAATGAACCTAAAATAGATTTTGTTTTTGTATTTTTTTTATTTCTGCTTTTAATTGAAAATTTTGAAAGCAACTTTTTTGTATCCTTTTCACACAAGGATTGTGAAAATCATGCATTAGAAGAATGCTGTTGACTTGGATAATTGTTAATAGCCAGCCATATTGATGCTGTAAAATGGGGACCATGTAAAGTAAGAACAAATAATGATTGAAATAAACACTGTGAACTTTATGATTATGGCTATTAGACTTAAACATATATCAGGACAAAAATATAACTGAAAGGACCATTTGAAATGCTGCCTAAGCTAATGTAGTGCTATGGACGAACTATATTCTGCTGTCCTTTGGCTTATTTGCACCTTGTGAGACATGTGCTTTCTGTTATTAAGGGAAAATGAAATTATTGGAAATGAATACTGGAACTGGACTGAGCCAATTCTATGGATTACAAATTGGCTTTGATTTGCAAAAAGAGTAAATAAAAATTGATTGAAAATGTTGGTGTAATTATCATTTTGGGAACAGTTTGGGGTTTGAATTTTAAGACCTTGTAATTTCCCAAAAGTGGTTGTAATAAGTTAATGATTTTGATATAGTAGTGTATTTTACTTTTATCTGTGCCTGCAAGAAACGTACGTAATAATAATAAGAAGAAGAAAATTTGTACAATTTGTATAAATTTTTACTACTACTGATAATAAAAATAATCATCATCATCTTACTACAGTTATTAGTACCAGTCCCAAGACTAATTATTATTGTTTAGCATTACTTTTACTACCAATCATCAACATAATCATTTTATTACAGTTTCTATTATCTGTACTAATACTAATTAGTATAATAATCATTAATCATCATCATAATAATTATCATCATCATAATAATAAAGTAAACTAATACCAATTAGTACTTTCGTAGGTTGTCTAGAACTGCTATTCATCATCATCATCATTATCATCATCTAAACAAGCGTTTGTACCAGTACTAATATTAATTTTATTACTACTACTACTAATAATAATAATCAACAACATTATCATCTTACTGCAGTTATTGTTAGTACTAATACTAATTAATATTATTTTACTTTACTACTACATGTACCAACAACAATCATCATTTTACTACAATTACTATTATCTGTACTAATACTAATTAGTATTAGTTTCCTTTACTGCTATTACTACTACTACTAATCATCATCATCATAATCATAAATAATTGTAGTAATAACAATAAAACAAACTAATACTGTATCAGTATCAGTGCCAGTACTTTCCTATTATTACTACTATTCATCATCATCTAAACAAGAGTTAGTATTAGTACAAGTATTAATACTAACTAGTATTAGTTTGCTTTATTACTACTACTACTACTACTACTACTAATAATAATAAGAATAATAAATAATAATAAATAATAATAGTAATTGTCATCATCATCATCTTACTACAATTGTTAGTACCAGTACTCTTACTAATTAGTATTATTTCATTTACTACTACTATTACCAGTCATCATCATCATCATCATCATTTTACTATTCAATTCAATTCAGTTTTATTTGTATAACAACTGACATTGTCGCAAAGCAGCTTTACACAATCAAAATAATTATTTACGTTTGTATGAAATGTGAATGTGTTTGAATCAACATGTACTACAATTACTATTATCTGTAATAATACTAATTAGTATTAGTATTAGTAAATAACTACCACTAATAAATAAATAGAATCACGTGGTTTTAGTCAGGTTCTTGCCTGTTGATTGTTAAACTGTAGCTTTCATGTTGTCAGCCTGAACCTCCTCCTGTCTGACTGAGGTAGAGAAGAAGAAGCGTCAGGAAGAATGATAACGCAACTGCAACAGGTAACTTGGTAATATTAAACTTTATAACTGTTATAATAAATAAATAAGTAAAAACACACATATATAAATAATGTAATAAAATGTTCCGGTACAGTAGAGGTGTAACGCGGTCAGGTGTCGACGTTGTGCTGGAAAAAAAGGGTTTTAATTTCCCGAACGCTGGCTGGCTCGGGACAGCTGAGTTTCTTGGCTAACGTTAGCGGTGAGGCGGGTCAAACTTGTAGCTGAGGTTAATTAGTTATTATCACACGCCGGTGAGTTTATTAGGAGTGTGTTTGTGTTTCAGGTGATCAGGCTGCTGATGGTCCTGATCCGCAGTAACCGCGGGAAGTCGCGCGCCGTGGATAAGGGAGGGTTACTGGTGCTGCAGTGCACACACCTCACACACACAACACACACCGGTATGAGACACACACACACCTCACACACACAACACACACCGGTATGAGACACACACACACCTCACACACACAACACACACCGGTATGAGACACACACACACCTCACACACACAACACACACCGGTATGAGACACACACACACCTCACACACACAACACACACCGGTATGAGACACACACACACCTCACACACACAACACACACCGGTATGAGACACACACACACCTCACACACACAACACACACCGGTATGAGACACACACACACCTCACACACACAACACACACCGGTATGAGACACACACACACCTCACACACACAACACACACCGGTATGAGACACACACACACCTCACACACACAACACACACCGGTATGAGACACACACACACCTCACACACACAACACACACCGGTATGAGACACACACACACCTCACACACACAACACACACCGGTATGAGACACAC
>JAAGKR010001461.1:0-21990 GCA_011419295.1 Clarias macrocephalus
GTAATACAGACAATATGACAGCTGTGTTGATATGATTTTAACTGAGGTCTGGTGTAACTGCACAGTCCTGTGATTTTGCAACTCTATCAAACAGCAAATAATCTTGCTTAATTACTTGGCAGCGAAATTGAACGCACCCTTCTGTGGAAGATAAAAATCCTGCAGCGTCTTTCAACACCAGCGTTCCAAACCCTGGAAGCAAGAAGACATCCACATAAAAAGGCAAGGAAGGCATTCAGATTTCTAAAGCCAAAAATTCACTCAAAATAGATCTTAAACCTAACTGGTTCCGTTCGACTTTCTTGGTTTTGCCTTACAGACAGCTTCCGCAGAGTTCGTCTTGCCATGCAGGCTGACTTTTGGAGAGGGCTTTCACAAGCAAGATCTGTGCCAAGCACACGGAGTGATTCAGCAAAGTCGAAGACGCGTGGCTCCGGACCATTGTTCTCTCTTCTGCTGTATGGTTCTAACATTGTTGGAAAATGCTTCTTATTAACACGGACAGCGAAACAGAAAAAGCTGCAGGCTGTATCGCTCAGCTTATCAATTATGAAGGCAGATCATGGTTCACTGATTTGAGTTAGCCCCTGATGATTTGCTGAGCAGTTAGATCTCAAAAAAAATAAGCACTAATTATCATGCACGTTTTGAGTATTTTCAAAAGGATAACTGCATAAATGATGTTCTATGCAAGATAAGGACAGGAAACGTTGTGTGAACGAGGGTTTTGTGTGTGCTAAATGTTTTTAATCACTATGGTGGTGGAATCGGATCTCGGAATGAGCCCTCAGGGGACACAAACTAAAACCTGGCACACATATGCACAAAGAAAAAAAATATATTTAATGGTGGTTTTAGAGTGGAGTGAAGCAAAGCATTTATTTGCTCGCTGCTTGGTGGGAAGCTAGTGAATGATGTGCAAATAACTTGTGCGCATTGTGGAATTTCTATCATTACACAGTAGTGATGTTGTTTATCTAGACCGTTCTGTGTTTGGGCTGTGTTTTGACATGTTTGACAGGCTGGAGAATAAAATATAAGTAGAACACAGATCGGGTAATAAAAATACACACAGCGACTAGGCCTCATTGGTGACCAAATGCACTGCCTGGCAAAAACAAAAGAAAAGAAAAAGTCACTATTTCTGAACATCAAACTATTGGGCTGCTTCAAGTGAAGAAAACTAGTAAGGAGATTTGAAATTACTGGAAGCGAGTTAAGAACCCTTTGACACATTATCACCTCGGAAGGATTGATGGTGCTGAACCGTCAACATTGTGGAAGAAATGTGATCGGAAAAAATTATAGACAGAGATCCCTTAAGCACTTGAAGTTACATGGCAAAAAGTCAAAGAGTAAAAACCACAGCTATGTTAAATAGTGGAAGTAAGAGCAGTTAAATACGCACATAATGTGATGAGAACTCACAGGATTGGGACCAAACAGTTGCAAAAAAAATAAGAATACCTAATTATTGAGACTAATTAGATAAAAAGGTAGCATTTTGGAAAATAATAATTAGACTTTGGAGCAAAAATGTTAATGTGTCTGACGAGTCCAGATTCACACTATTCCATGCATAGTGGCCACTGCACACGGCACTTTGGAGGTATTTTCAGACAATAAAATAAAGTCAGCAGATGACCTGATTGCACTGAATGCCCAGTTTATCACATCAATGGAGATGTCCTTCCCTGATCTCACAGGCATATTCCTGGACACAACCTGTGAAAGCGTGCTTCTGAGGGCATGAGGAATCATTTTTACACATGACCTGTGGGCCACACTGTGTGCTGTAATCAAAGCTGAACGTTATTGAATGAAGTCTTAGATGGTGTAACTTGTTTTGGCCAGGCAGTGTATTTTGTCAGTACACCCATAGGTGTTATTACTGATTACTCAATAGCATCAATTCTGCAATTTGGGAAATAGCCCTGAGTGAGTGTGCTTACAGCTGTGAGATTAACATGTGCGGAATTACTAAATATTCTTCCACAATTGCAGCAGATTTCCAAAATCTTGCATCCAGCAGCTTTAAACTATTTCTTTAACAATTTGCCACAGGTCTCAGAGCTCCACAGAACTATGTGTGTGTGTGTGTGTGTGTGTGTGTGTGTGTGTGTGTGTGTGTGTGTGTGTGTGTGTGTGTGTGTGTGTGTGTGTGTATGTGTGTGTGTGTGTGTGTGTGTGTGTATGTGTGTATGTGTGTATGTGTGTGTGTGTGTGTGTGTGTGTGTTAATGCTCCGGCTGATGCATTTTTTTCATACCTGAAAACAATTTAACTCCACCTCTGAACATACTGTTTCAGTGTCCAACAACTGGTAAACCAACTGGTAAACCAGGGCCATCATATACAGTATGAGGTCTTATATGATGTCACAATAGGAGGAAAGTCTAAGTATCTTCTTCTAAGACTTCGGCCAGTACAAATGGATTCTAAATGGGACAAAAAATATATACTCACACTCACAATTTATTAAAGTAACTTTTGCATAACAGTGCCCCTTTAAGGCAAATATGCAATACAATAAATGTAACAGTTTTGCTTTTCTGACAGATTCAATTCGCTGTAGATGAAGTTAACAATTAAGCTTGAAAGTTAATTTACAGATGACATTTATTTGAGTAAATCAGGGCCTCAGTGTTTTTCAGTAAAGCAGCAACTCCATTTATTAGCTTCTCAAACATGCCAAAAAAATCATCTAAAAGCTTACTTGTTGAGGGGGTAATTACTTTGCAAAGCACAACTCATCATATACCAGGTTTTATTTAGAATTAGGTAGACATAAAATGTGCACTTAAAAGAGAATAGAGAGCTGGAGTTTGTGAAGGAGTAAGACTTTCGATCAAATATGATTTACAGTACTGAGCAAAAATATACATACGCCAGTATTCACTCACTCACTCATTGTATATACCACTTTATCCTGTATACAGGATTGTGGAAGGGAATTGGCAGAGGCAGAGTACACCCCGGACATTGGCACCCTGGTGCCAATCTATCACAGTACATACACACATACAAACACTCGCAAACTCATTCACACACAGTGGGCAATTTGGGAACACCGATTAGCCTAATCTGCGTGTCTGTGGACTGTAGGAGGAAATCGCTCGCCTGCCGTCACATGCGTATAAACCTGAGTAACATCCAATTCTTAATCCATAGGGTTTATGATGATGTCGGACCCACCCCCTTCGCATCTATAACAGCTTCAACTCTTCTATGGAGGCTTTCCACAAGTTTTAAGAGTATGTTTATGGGAATTTTTAACCATTCATCCAGAAGCGCATTTGTGAAGTCAGACACTGATGTTGGACGAGGAGGCCTGGCTCACAATCTCTGTTCTCCCAAATGTTGGAACAGGACGGGGCCGTCCCTAAACTTGTGAGCATGTTATACGCTGAATCATTAAGAGTTCCTTTAACTAGAAGTAAGGTGCCGAGCCCAACTCCTGAAAAACAACCCCACACTAGTCCCACACAAGTTGGAGTTGGAGCTAGCTTAGACTAAGCAGTCAATCTCTGCATATGAAAAGGAAGAGACAGGAATGGGTTAAAAACAACCATAAGAAAATTAAATAAAAGGGTCCAATAAATTTAATTCATTGATTCCTTTCAATGGTGTATCAATTTGTTCTGATTGCCAGTATATAGCGTCTGGATGTTTATGTAAAAACACTCACAGTGACGCCGGAACTAAGTCTCTGAGCTGAAACAGCCATTTTGGATTTGGTCCTACGGTAGTTATTTTAAAAGGTAGAAATGTTATTTAGTACAAAATGTTGTACAGCTGTTGCACTAAAGCAGGAAGTCAGATCACATTCACTACATATTAAGAACCAAACATTCCTCGAATAACTAAGAAATGTGTGGGGCAGAAAATGAAAAACCAAGCTACAGGTAGGTATGAGTAAATTGAAGAAAGAAAATTGCACGCTTATCTAGAAAAGTGGAACACACCCCGAGTACACTTGGAGTATACGGCTGAGCATCCGGCTTGTTTGTGAGAATCAGCACCAGATGTTTTCTCCTGAGTCATACTGTACAACTACCATCCCTGGTAAGTATGTTATTTATTACTGCAGCTTAATTAACTCAAGACTCTCATTTTCTCCTCAGACTTCGGATGTTACTGATTGAACGAGTAAACAAAATATTTGTGACTTCAGACATAAAATATGTCAATAAGGAAGCACTCTCTCCAAATTCTAATTTGTGAAATGGTGCGCTCCGACAAACCTTGCCACAACATCTTGAAGAAATAAGTAAAAATTATAAGGGGTAATATTTTAAAAATTAGTTTGAAAGCCATTGTGTTTACTAGAGACTCCCCTGTCTCTTTTACTTGTTCGATTTTTTTTATTTTTATTATTCGTTCAAAAAAATTGATTATTTTGTGTGGCAATTAATTTATCACTACTCTGACTCCAAAATCGATTTTTAATATAAAATTTTAATGCATATGTATTTGCATTTGAAGTGGCGTAATGTCACTGTTCTTCTGTAATCCTACAGGTACTGATTCATATTTGTGCGCTCGATTTAGGAGACTGTGTGCTCAGTTTAGTAATCAGTGCGCACATTTTTTTTTGTTTGTTTCTTATTAACCACATGACCCCTGAAAAGCTCTGTAAGTTGGTATTCTTGGCACTGTATGCTACAAATCAGCTTCAAATTTCTTCAATTCATTTGCAGAAATATGACCATATTTACCCATAGACACGCACAAACTACCAGCTATTATCCGCGAACTGAAAAACACTGTGCAACCCTCTGTTTTTAACATCCCGTGTGTCCTCAAATGTTTCATTTGGTTTGAGGCGTTTCCCCCCTTACGCGCATTTGTTGAAAGACATTCACTGCGTGTCATGGTGTCGGAAATCCTTTGTTGTGAAATACAGCACCACTTTAAAACGTTTAGCTTTATGCATTTTAATTTTAGACTGTTTAGCTTAGCGCGCTAACGCTACCGGCTGCTGTCAGAGATAGTGTAATTACTGCATTTACGCGCTCATCATTTCCCGAGCTGTGTTTTTAAGTCGGAGTGTGAAAAAGATTAGTCGGATGTGTATTATTAAAGCTTTCCGAATCGCCTTCACGTACAGTACAGACCAAAAGTTTGGACACACCTTCCCATTCAAAGAGTTTGAATTTGTATTAAGGCAAGAAAAAAGCAGCTAAGTAAAGAAAAATACTTTAAGAAATGAAGGTCAGTCAGTCTGAAAAATTGGGAAAACTTTGAAAGTGTCCCCAAGTGCAGTCACAAAAACCATCAAGCGCTACAAAGAAACTGGCTCACATGCGCACCGCCCCAGGAAAGGAAGACCAAGAGTCACCTCTGCTGCGGAGGATAAGTTCATCCGAGTCACCAGCCTCAGAAATCGCAGGTTAACAGCAGCTCAGATCAGAGAGCAGGTCAATGCCACACAGAGTTCTAGCAGCAGACACGTCTCTAGAACAACTGTTAAGAGGAGACTGTGTGAATCAGGCTTTCATGGTAAAATATCTGCTAGGAAACCACTGCTAAGGACAGGCAACAAGCAGAAGAGACTTGTTTGGGCTAAAGAACACAATAAAGAACACAATAAAGAAAACTCTTTGAATGAGAAAGTGTGTCCAAACTTTTGGTCTGTACTGTATGCTTTGTATCTATACGTGTTGATGGGAAAATGGTGCAACTCTATACAAGGTCCAGCAAGTACCCCATGTTACTCATTAAAAATAAAAGTGGTGGTCTCAGGTTTAGAAAGGTGGATTCAAGTTTGTCACCATGCATGGCAGAAATGATTAGTTCCAGTCTACCACAATTTCCTGAACCCACTTGCATCATCACCAAGTACCTGAACTGCAGGTAAAATGATGAAACTCTCTTTTTGCAGACTGTGTTCATATACTGTACATCAATGTATACTACTATATATGAACAGATTCAAAGGTGCTTTTTTGGACCTTTATTCATTTTGGCACACAAGGTTGTCGATACCAAAACACTTAATTTGAAAACTACTATATATCCATATTTTACAAGCCATCACCTGATCGGTGAGTCAAAAAGTGAAACGGATGTCATGAGCGTTTTAAATTGGTGATGGGAAGTTTGGATCATTGGACAAGAACTCAGTCGGGAAACTGTTTTTTACATGCGGTGTGGGTGATGATGCTTCTTACATCCATTTCAGGGAACCAGAGGAGAAATATTTCGATAAGTGGCACCGAAATTTACGCTCTGATTCGGTTCTAGTACCGGTTATATAGGTACCGGTGCCATATTGGCACCCATCCCCAGTATTTGCTCCTGATATTGAAGGCGCACACTGTCACAGTGCTTCCGACTTATTGTACCAAGCTTACTTGCTGCAATCTGATGCTATATGAAGGCTGTACAACACAGTTACAACAAAGACTAATAGGTTACAACACAATTCCATTAGCAATTGCACAAGGTGTGGGGTGCGCCGACATTACAAATGATTCTACACTGTGTAATTCTTAATTAAGCTCTTGTAATCAGCAGCTTTCACATCAAATGTTGATTCACTCTGGAGGAAAGAAAGGTGCATTTACACAGAAATCTGTGAAGTGCGCCATTACTACAGTAAGTGCCAATCTGTTATTCTTTATAACCCTGTACTTTTCTGTGACTTTCCGTACTTCCACAACACAAGCACGATATTTGATGAAGGTAAAAGCTTAGCTATATTTGTGTAATTCAAATTCTCACCTTGTAACAACCATTTTGGTTGTGAATTAGCGATTTATACATCCCTATGAGCCAGAGATCTGTGCTTCTGAAATAGTAATACTCTTTATGAGTTCAAACCTCTGTGCTCTTTCACAGACATTCCTGTTTCCCTACTTTCCCACTGTAAATCAAATCTTTCACAAACATTGAACTTGTTTACTCTTACTGTACTGTAAGTGTAGCCACCCAAGCACGCCGTGTTCTAAATAAGGTTACATAGAAAAAGCTAGCTGATAACCCAAAATGATAATTTTATCATACGCAATGACTTGTGCAAGTGTCAGAAATACACGTACAGTACAGTGTAATCCAGTTCTTAATGGAAAAATGGAAAAATGTGTCCCTCAAATTATCTTTAAAAGATATCCAGACCATTTTTCGTCATGCTTCGCTGACTCAGTGTCGGCTGCACTACTAGAGTGTTAAGGTGACACTGTCTTGATGTTAAGGTGACAAGCAGGATCCAACCAAAAAATAAAAAATAAAAAATAAAAAAACCTACATAATTTTCCTCCGCTACAATTCTTTCAACCCAAACTGAACCCAAAATCGTCAGTAGAAATCACAGCTACATGCCATGATGAAATTTCTCCACACAAACAATGCAACTAGAACTCTGGTTGGTTAGACTAATAAGAAAAAAGGGCTTCGGTTTGCTAGGGAGCCTAAAGCTTTTGAAGCAATGGAAAAAGTCCATGTGGTCTGATGAGCTTACATTGACCCTACAATGGGCGTGTGAGGGTAAGAAGGGAAGACATGAAGTGATGCACCCGTCATTTTGCCCATTGTACACGGCTCTGGAGGCAGTGTTATGAATTGGGGTTACTTCAGTTGCTCAGGTCTGGGCTCAGATATTATGTGGCAATAAAACGAAGTCAGCTGACAACCTTTGTATTTAATATGGACTCAGGTGTAAATTGAATTTAAACCCACCATCCAGTCTCACTAGTGAATTTCTTCCCAAAATAATAGCTTGAATTGTTTCTAATTGTTTAAGTTTTGAACTATATGACTATTCATGAATTTAAATATGAAAAAATGCCTAATGCAGCACATTTTAAGTAAACTCAACAAACAAGTATGCTCTTTAAAACAGGATTTCTCTTCTTATGATGTGGAACCTTATTCTGTTTTCCTAAAGGATATCATTTAAAAAAGCAAGCTTAACATACTCTATGCTCTATTTAAGATATACTAAATTTTTTTTTTTTTTAAATGGAAAAAAAGACATTGCAGACATTGCATTCAAATATTGCAGAAATACTACACTGTATACTAGAGATTGGGACAAACGGTTTAGTTAAGCATCATGAATCTTGTATGTGGAAATTCATGCATCATCATACATCATACTTTGTGTTTATATTTCTATACGCTTGCACTTGAGCTGGTAAACTGTTACAGTTCCTTAATGATCCCACCAGTGGCATGCTCTAACCATTCACACACTCTTCCAGGCAGCACAGCATCCTGGATAGTAGGAGCGAATTATGCCAAGTTTGTTCAGAATTGAAGAAAATGTTGTACCAGGTCAGGATATTTCTAAAATCATAATACTTTCAGAATCACAATAGCCACAAGTGACTATTACCAGGAACTACACAATACGATACCAGGGACAATTACCAGGGACTACACGATACGGTATGTTATCATATATACGATTACAGGGATATATGATTATTCCCATCCTTCCTGTATACACATTACATATACGGACGTTTAATATATATTCAAATATAGGGCATTGGAGTACAAGACTGACCTTGTTGTAGCCCCACCCACTTCAGTACAGTTACACACTGACATAGGTCTCCGTGCTCCCTGTGACCCCATGGTGCCTTTCCTCAGCTATGCCACCTGTTATCATTCATTGATGCCAGTTTACTCGAGCTTGTTCACACTGGAGAGAAAAACCACTCAGCTAAGAAAAACAGATGGATGAGCGTGCCACTGTGGGTATGCCGAGAAGGCCATCCAAACAGCACCTCCCACCATGCTTTAAACAGGAACCTGCTTACAGATGCATGCTCAAAACAGTGAGTCGAACCTCCAGCCAGCTTTTACAGGAAAGAAGAGAAGGCTGAGAGGCTGCTGCCAGAAAAACCTGAGTGTCTGTTTCAGTATACATTGCTTTCCTTTACTACAGAAGATGTGTTCGCAAGGTCACTTGTGTGGTTTGTGAAGTGGAGCTAAAAGATTAACACTTTTCTTTCCATCGAGTTACAGTAAAAGTACGGAAAATTTACACGTCCCGTGAACTGAAGGAGATCATGCCAATTGAAACAAATCCGCTTATAGATAATGACAACAAGGAATAATAATAATGATAATAATAATAAAATTGGCTCCAATAAATGAACAGAATATTACTGTATGTTAAAGCTGTAACTCATCGGTACTCGGTGGGCAGCCAATTCAATTTAATTCCATTTTTGGGCATTATGACTTTTGATACACTTTGATTCAATAGCACTAATGTTTATTGCCTGATTTGTCTCAAGCAGCTTTATTTCTTACAGATTTTTAAGTTCTGTATTAAAAGTTTTAAAAGTTTGTAATAAACATTGAAATGCTGTGCTGTTGATTCGTTAAATCTTTTTTCTTCCAAGGGTCTACCCCACACTCCAGTCCAATAGCTGGTCGTGTTGCACCAACCACCCAAAAACTCAAACGAAGAAGCAGTGACATTCTCGCAGGTTTTATACAAACCACTCGCATCTTCCGCAAATACTCAAATTTTGCGAGAGTATCACTTCTTCTTTTAAGTTTATAATACGTGGGTGCAATATGAGGACCTAATGGATTGGAGACGGAAGCGGAAGGAAATCGTCAATTTTATCCCATTTACATGTTTAACAAAACTTTTATACATACACTACCTATATGCCTCTACCTCTGAGGAGAAGTTCATTTAGAGTTACCAGCCTTGTATGAAGGCTTTACAGATCATGATTAGCAGATGCATCTCAACATTAACTGTTCGAAGGTGATTATTGTATATGTTGGACGCCTTTAGCATTGCTTTACAATGTAGAAAGAAATAAAAATCAGGAACGACCATGGAGTTAGAAAGTGATCCCAAACTTTTGTGCGGTAGTGTATATATACAGTATAAATAGCAATGCAGCCTGAGAAGCACTCTGTTCACATAGCTGATGTGAATATATTGTTTTTTTCTGTAAGTGCCGAGTGCCCACCCTGAATTCACAAAAACCCATGCTTAACATGGACATGTCTTTAAACACGTTTTAATCAGGTCTGTCCTTACTAAGCTGTAGTTCACCAGAGCACAAAGACAACATACTGTAGCTACGCTCCTTGCCAGTGTTAGCTGGGCAGCCAAAACACAAGCTCTATAGATTCTCAGCTCTGGTTCCATAGCACTTTGCTTCTGTGCAGAATATATACTTACTTGCTCCCTGTGGTGCTTCATGCAGCCCGGAGACTGATGGTAGCTGGCTATGTTTAGCTGAAAACACAGTGCATGATTGTTTTACTGTGTATTTTAAATTGGTTTAAAACTGACTGAAGTCTGTCTGTTATGTCTGTGTCTTACAGTAAAGCTGGCCTTCTTTCTAAAGCTGGCCATAATGACATGACATATTTAATATAGTGTACGACAAAATAATGAGTTCTCCCTGCGCACAAAACTGGTGGGGTCACCAATTAGCTCGAGACTGTCTGGCTGAAGAGTTATGCTAATTCGTCTCAGCTGGTTTAGTTAACAAATGGAACAAATAGTGTATGTGACAGAACTTTTCCTTTCCAAAGCCGGGGTGTTCACCTCCTCGCAAAAATAGCTAAAACAAGGGAACTCTCAAGTGACTTGTGAACTTCTGTGGCAGATCTCTGTGCATGATCTTCAGGAAGCAATCAAGCAGGCATGGATTGAGCGAGCGACCTCGCTGTACTGCAGTACTGCAGACGTCTTTTTGTCTCTATGCCCAGCCGTAGCCAGCAGGTTTTGCAGAACAAATGACTTCATACTAAAGATTGATTTATGCAGAGCAATTTCATTGCATAAAATAACGTTGTTCTCATTATCTTGGTTTGAGGATGTCATTAAAGCATTTTCTTTTCGTTTAAATTCTTTTGGCCACTATTGCATGGTACAACTAATCAACCAGTCCCGTATCCTTACCCTACTGTAACACTGCTAACTAACGTGTTAAATATCCTGCAAATTAGACAGAATTTGTAGAATTATACACAGTTGTAAAGGTTGTGCACTTTTTAGACGCTCCCTAACCGACTCCATGACCATAAGGCACCAGTTATCAGAGTTTCTGATTAGGATTGATTCAACTCGAAAAACAAAATATATACTATGTACTTGGATCTCTGTTTACTCCATAATAAAATATATACAGTATATTTGTTCCTTTTTTAGTTTACTTTCTAAGAAATAAAAGATACAACCAATAGAAAATCAGTTTTACGACACTTGAAAACAGCGCTTGCACAGTGCTAGTGACATCTTTAGGTGCTCATCTCATTTTTTAACCAAAATATTTCCATATTTATCTTCGGGCCTTTTTTTTTTTTGCTGCTGCTGCCTCTTCAAATCTAGTCTCTCAACAAAACAACAAAAGTGATTAATTTAAAACCTTCCTACCAGTCATATTACAAACTCGATCAGGGTTTTTTTGTTTTGTTTTTTAATCCCACTACGTCACATACTGGTTTCGGACACTACCGCGCAACACTAATACATACTGTATACCTCTGAAATATTTTGATGTGATTAAATCAGCAAAGCTTTAATGACAAATTTGGGCATGACCCAGCAAACTGAAAGAACCTATAACAGGAACTTCTGCTTCCTTTGGCTCGGTGTAGTCCAGCCCCGTGTAAACACCAGACAGACAAGTTCCTTAGTTTCGGACAGTATTAAAGCGTACAGTAACTATAGCTGGAGCAGCAATTGGAGCTGGGTGAAGGGGAAAAAAATAAAACCTTCTTGAACCATTTCTGTGTGAACTATTAGCTCAAGTGCCAAAGTGGTGTACTTAAGAGGTAAGTGTTCGAGTCAGTGTGGGAATTTAGAAAGACTTGCCATTGGCAAGGGTCTACAAAACAGGAAATGTTTATATAAAAAAAGAAAAGAAATAAAAACTTTGGCAATAAGCAAAAATCAAAAAAAAAAAAAAACATTTAAGTAATTGAGAAGAACCTTGCCATTATTATGACTATTGATAGCTTCTTTAAACATGCCCAGAAGTGAAAGACATTTCAGATTTTTTAAAGCGATCAAATCATTCATTAATCTGACAATGGACTGTCCTTTATTTAAGAGACACCTTTTAAATAATCAGCAGATTTCTGAACTTTTGCGTATTAAATGTGGAAAAAAGGGTATTTTGAGCCAGATCCACAAAAGAGTATACTTTGAGTGTAAATGTTGAATGAAATCCAGCTCCATCTTACAGCGCACAGACTAAAACGCTGGAACTGGCTTTTATTACAGGCTTTTTGTTAGACACATATGGCGACCTGCAGATTCCAGAGGGAAATCAATAATCATCCAGGATAAACAACGCACCGGGAGCATTACATGCACTGTCCAGAAACGTTGAAAAACACAGAAGGTGAATGGTTTTCCATTTCCCCTCGCTGGTACTAAAGCAGCATGCTTCGTTTTGTTTTTACTTTGCAAAATATTTTTATGTTTGAGAAAAATCAAGAGACGTAACCTCTGAGTAATAAAATCCACTTTAACCACAACAAGCTTAAGTTCATTCTATGTAGGCAAAGACCAGAAGGACGAGAAAGTTTACTTGTAAGAAGAACAACCTAAAATGTTCTTAATAACACATTTACATTTTTCACTACTTTAATACAACCAAGAATTAACAAGAAAGAAAAGACTTACACCACATGACCCTCAACTCTGAGCATCCTCTGTAGTTCAATTTCCGTTTAGACATTAAATTTCGCTCTTCTCTGACTTGCTCTCGGCGTGGCGTGTCAGTGAGCGTGTCAGTGAGCGTGGCGTGTCTGCTTCGTCAAATCGCTCAGCCTGTTGCCCTCGTCCATACCTGTTTGTTTTTTTGGGTGAACTTTGCTCTCCGTTCAGAGACTGACACTTTGTTCTCCTGGACCAAAACGCACCTCTCAAAACTAGGACAAATGTTTAGAAATGACATTGAGAAATCTACAAGCCGGCAATGAGTCTGCATGATCAGAAACATTTAATACAGCAGAGAAAATTATCAGCTCCTGCATCACCATGAACAATCGATATTATTCAGATGGATTGCCAGGATAACGGGTGAATCACTCTATGACAAGCTTCTGTGAAACGTTCTGAAAAACTATCAGGTCCAAAGACTCAAACTTAGGAAATCTAACTAGACAGTGGAGATGAAGAAAAAAAAAATTAACATATGGCTACGTGGTGGCATAGTGGTTAGCACTGTTGCCTCGAACCTAAAGGGTCGAGGACTCGATTCCCACCTCTGTTCTGTGTGCATGGAGTTTGCATGTTTTCCCTGTCATTCCCAAATCGCCTGTAGTTTGATTCCACTCCCTACTAGACCGCATATGTGTGATAGCATAAGCATTTAAAAAATAGATATATTTTAAAACATTGTTTTGGTCAGTCATTTCTATGTTTTACCTGGAACAGTTAGTGTGGTAAAGTTTTAGTTTAGCTTTATTCTCACAAAAATAATAAAAATGAATAATACTTCTAAATACATACCTTCTTTTTCAGAGTAAGCACCGACTCAACGCTGTCAAAAGTATTCCTCAGCTTTTACTGTTTAAGTGTTTTATAACATCAATAGCATGAAATTGAACACACAGTGGTTTCTTCCTCCATGTGGTTTTCCTTTAACAGAAACGTTTCTGGTGTTTTTTCAGGCCTGCGTGGTAGGGAAGACCAGTACATGGTCGCACGCTGGAGGTGAATTCCTCACCCAGCCAATGGAGAAACGACCCGCTTACTGAAGAATTCCTAGAACGTTTGGTAACTTTACTTCTGGGTACGAGTTCCTAAGATATGAGTGTGTTTGAAACAGATCTTCCACAACAAATAACTGCATTCTTTCCACTTCCTTTACTTTTATGTTGGTCGCTTCACTGCGGTTTACAGGGTGATGTCGATTGCTACAGCTGGTATGCTAACAATTAAAGACAAATGGTGATGATAGACACCTGTTGTCATCTGTATATGGTCAGCTGTGCTAGATTTCACAAGAAATAAATTCCCCCCTGAAACAACTATTACAATGAAACCTGAACCAGTGCTGCTTGTAGAAACTGGCTGCTTTATGTTTCTGAAACTATTCGTTAATATGAACGTCGCTGTTTTATAAAGTGTGCTTTATCTAATCAGGTCTGATGCAGAGTTTAACCTAGTCAGTCGATTATGCTTAAAACACTACAGTGGGCTTTGAATTTTAAAGGTTACTTTGAGACAATTTAGTTAAAAAAAAATTTTTTTTTTAAACCGGTTAAAATCCGTTGTAAGACATTCATAGTTTGCAAAAGTCAATCTGACAAAACTATAATGTTTTATTCCATATCCAGAATTAATTTTTAGTGACTATGTTACAATACCGATTTCTCAGCATTTTCAGTTACTAACCTTCATGAATACCATTCACACACACTACTCAGAACAATAGAGTCACCAAGAAAACAAATGTTTCACATGTTTGTTTTTTTTTCACACACCACCGTTTCCACCAATTCCTTGCCGTTCCACATTGCTAAAGGTATGTTTTTTTGTTTCTTTTTTCCTTCCTCAGAGCCAGTGTGTCCATTCCAATTCAGCATCTCACCATCAAAAGCCTACTGTGAATCATACAGAGTGATCAGATCGGGTCCGAGTTTGTTTAAGCTCAGCATTTTCCCCATTGCTCAGATTAAGACGAGCTCTACTCTATACGGATAATGAGGACTTATCGTCTCATCATACTGCAAACGAGATCCACAGAAGTACCACTGATAATGATGATAATATAATCAAGAGCCAACAGATATATATTGGGATCAAACTGGTTACTCTTACTGCTGTTCTTGGGTATGTCTTATAGTAGTAGTAAAATCTGTTTTGCAAACCTCATACCTATGAGAAACGTTTGGTAGAATTTTTCTGCCTGACTTCTTTCTGTTTGAAGACATTGATTAAGTTCACAGTGATTAGGTTCTAATAAAGAGAAAACTACTAAATGCAGTGTATGCAAAGTTAGCGTCCAGGGCTCAGGAAGTTAAAAGGTCATACAGTGGAATTAGCATTTAACTGTGCAAGTCTGACTGACTGATGCAAACTATACACTTGTGCATTTCTTACAAGTGACTTACAAACTCACAGATCAAATCTGGTGGCTATGACTAACTAACCATCACAATCTACTGTAGGCTAGTGATTAGAAACAAGGACGGACACTATTACTAATCATTGGCACTTACTCACCAAGGCCTTCCGGATGTATTTTCTGTCTCTGAGCTGCAAGTTACTGGTGTATGCTCCTGGAGCACCCGGTCGGCATTTAGTCCTTTGTGTGCCTTATCAGCAGGGATTAGGCAGAAGGGCACGGGAAATGCGAATGCAGAGCTTTCGGCTGACGCCCCTGCGCCCACTGCTCTCTTACACACATTGCTATTTCTAGTTCTGGCAATCCCCGGTCACCCACACACACACTGTAATATACATACATGCTACACTTTTACAATTTCCAATATGTACGTAGGCCTATTTAAGGTATGTATGTGGTTATGAGCATATGTTTGAATGGGCTTAGAACATATTACAGAGACTGGGGCGAGGGGGGGTGGGGGCGGTTAATAAAAGGGAAAAAAGCTTTAAATCTCAGAGTTTAGGAATACGAATTTCCATCTCATGTCCAGAAACCGTAAGAGCGACAGCTCAAAGCAGAAAGAAAGATGGGTGTGAGCAAAAGCATGTTTTGGGAAATATGGCTTCCAGGATTAATTGTTTCCTGTTCATGATTTGTTTTTAGGTAATTCTAAAAATAATCACAATAACCGATTTACTCGCCCATGATTGATAGCCAAGAACAAAAGGAAAAAAAAAATCTCCAATTCAGGTTTAGAGAGCACAAGAGTGCAGAATAACGTCAGCTGTGTGGTAGGGGACTGTGTGCAGGCAGTGGCGACTATGAACAATGGGCGAGCTACTGTATTTAAATCCCAAGTCATGAAAACACATGCGTCAATCGTTCCAGATCTTACTGGGGAGAAAACCACTGACCCATCGCCCATTTTTGGTTGCTAACTTGTAGGGATGGGCATCACCAGTCACCACCCGATACAATATTATCACGATATCTAGATGCTGATTCAATTTGTGTTGCGATTCTGTAAGTATCACGATTTTATACATATTGTGATTTTGTTGGAATTTTAAGACCTTGAACCTTTTACAAAAAAAAAAAAAAAAAAAGTTAAGTCATAACTCAAAGTTTTATATCTTAGTTCTTTTCAACAGTTTCACAAGAGAATTAAATATAAGTAATTAAACATTGTCAATTCCTTATAACATTAGTTTTTCTCTCACTTCAAAACCAAGTGCAGCATTTAAACGATACAAAATAACTTCAAAAGATTCAAGATTTTAACATTTAACAAAAAGCTAAATTTTTAGACTGGGCAAATAATTCACTTCTACCACAAGGCATGCCAATGTGGGAATAGTTTCAAACGCATCACCTGTAGGATTATCAAGAAACTATGATGTTTTACTGCTTCAAATGCCTTGTCTCAAACCTTAACATGACAATGAGCGCATGTTGATCAGTTGCCGGCACGTGGGCGCACATGGAATTCAATGCATGCCATTTTCGAGACTAATTTTGGGCAGGTGATGAGTGGGTTTCGAGAAAATTTTGCTAAAAGAGTTTGTAGAAAAAGGCTGATCGAAACTTTTGATTGCGTGTCTCTGCTGCACCACACGGAAGCTCGTGCACTCGGCACAGAATTGATTATAACCAAGGTCATGGCCGATCACGTTGAAAACGAACCAATTCCAGTCACTGGCTGATCGACCTGACAATAAATAAATCAAGTCAGTGTGGCGATATATGAATTTTATCCCTCCCCACCCCACCCCCATTTCTACTAACTTGTATTTGCCTTAAATGCTAAATTGTTTTATTCCTACAAATGTGTACAGTGTGTCTGCTCTGTCAATATAACAATATGAATATTACATCACACACCCAGAGATCTCCTTTAAACAATTACTTGTGGTTATGGAACAATCGTCAAATAGACAACAAGAATCGGTGACCGCAGCTGCATTTCTATATCACACTGAACAAATCACAATATTTTAGTGGGTTTCTAACACATACAGTAGTTGACTGCAAGCAGTACACACCGACCCCATAACTTTCTATTACATGTTATCACAACACAGTGTTGTTAAATCCTCTAATCTGATTGGTCGTAAGTGCTGGTCATTTCTATAGTAACATCTCATTAACGAGGAGTTAAATGATAAAAAATTATTTTGTAGATAATCTATGTTAATTAACAAAGTCGACGTGGGGACACTTCCTATACGGCGCCAGTGCTCTGAATGCTCGGATGTTTTCCACCGCATTGAAGTCTTCAAAAGGAGGACTTTCCTGAGTTGTAATAATAAGCTTCAAAGAGGAGAAGGAAAAGAAAAAGATGCTGATGAGGGAACAGTTTTTATTAAGCTCCTGCGTATGACATCAGACCAGATGTAAAACCAAAACCAGGTACCATTTTGTCTGGCAGTCTGTCTGCAGTTTTACAACACCAGACGGCTGTTGTGTATGGGGAATGCCACAACGTACAAGGTCAGGAAAACTGAGAGAAAATTTTATCGTTTTCTCACTGACAGAAAGGAACGAGGTTTGTGGTTATCAGCCATGCAGCGGGAAGACAAGGCTAATCTGTGCTAAGATGAGACGCTGTTGGTGATTGATCACTGGCGCTCATGTAGCTCATGTAATTTAATACAATAGGTATCCAATGTATTAACCTTTTCATGGTATTCAATTAGCATTTGTGATATTTTTAATGTTTTATCCCTGCTTCCTCAAAGCTTAAATAAGGTGATTTTTCCCCATCATCAATTGCAAAGAATTTTACTTCAAGATAGATTAACATTAAATCTTACCTGATGAGAGAGTCTGTAAATATCACATTATATTGTAAATCTGCCAGTGCACTATCCTCAAAGTGTTTTAAAGTTTAATTTTAAAAAATAATATTTTATGAGCAAAATGCCTCAAGTTAAAAACGCCTTAATCTTTTCTCTCATCACCTGTTCAATAAAATCGGTGGATATAAATTTAGCGAGTGAGTCGTCATTATTGTCTTGAAGGTATTATCAGTGGAAGGCATGATTGCCTGATAAAACTGGTTGTGATAGTGGATCACATGCCTGCAAGAGCTCTATAGCTGCGATGGGTTAAGTGATAACAGCGAGCAACTTGTCTTGCACATGTTCTACATTATTATATGGTTATGTTTAAAAAAAAAAAAAAACATCACAAAGTCTACGAATAATGAAACAAGACAGATACAGGAAGTCACAGAGTGGTAACAGCAAATCTTTAAATGGAATCACATTCAACTTATAATATGTACAGTAATAGTACATTTACTAGCATGTAATAATGAAAATAGTATTGATATTATATAAAACTTAGTCATATTCATATTCAAAGGAGATTTTCCTAACATACACTAAATGTTCTCGATGATTTAGGGTCGAGACCATCACTCATTTAGTCAGAAAGCAGGCCAGTCATGAACCTGACGCATCGCTGATGTCTTCACACACACACACACACACACACACACACACACACACACACACACACACACACACACATATGGGCAGCTCTACAAAATCCCCTACTGGACAAACAAAACACTTTTCATGACTAGTCACATCCAGCATGCAGGTCAATATTTTATCAGCACTTAAGCTGTTTACCAGTTCCACAAGCAAGCCAAGTTGATCCGTCCAAGCGGATGAAGCCTATGATTAAAATGCAAAAAGTATGCGGACACAACTTTTTTTTTTTCCTCTCTCATTTCTTCCTTTTTCGCAAAGCCTGAAACCGTCTTTCACATGCCTGTGTTACACTCCTGTAAATCTTCGGCGGTTAGATAATAGCGGCCGAAAAAGCATGACTTGTTTCTTGGCACTTTCAACGTCAGAACCCTGAGGCGTGAGAATGTGAATGCGAACGTTTTACAGTCATCTAGGAAGGATATGATCTGAGATATCGTCAGAGAATCAATCGTAAGTGACAGCTGGCATTGGTGTCCTGACAGACATGTGGAGCTGAAATGCAGTGTTAGAGATGACCAGGCAGAGTTGATGTAATCATGGAGTAATTTTTTTTTATTTATATCCATTTCCCCTAAAAAGCTTTTAGAGCATAAAAAGTAATTGTTAATTAATTGGCGCAGGGTTTTGAAGGCAAGGCGAGGTTTTACCAAGGCTTAGGTGTTCAACCAGATACAACATTGGACATCTTCATGCATGCATAAAAAGCATGCATGCAAAGAATAAAAAAAAAATTTAACAACAACAACATCAACAATAATAAATAATAATAAAATTCATGGGATTGACAAAGGAGCCATTAATATGATGCAATGCACATGCTATGTATCCTGTATGCATCTTATGGCTCTGTTTATGCAGCAGTGAAGACTTGTCCAGTTTAATAATGTGTCCCAGACTCCAAATCAATATCAGCATCTGTTCTATTCATTCAAACACCCTGGAAACATAAGACAGCTAGCTAGCTACATGCATAGTATTGCACTCGCATTGTTTTGTCATCCAAGGGAAGAGAACAGGAAAAAAAACTGTGCACGTCTTTATACCAGGAATGTTGAGATACCTGTTACTAAGGAACAATGGAGTGCTGGGACTGCACCGAATTCCATGCGATGTATTGACAATGCATGGAGCAGAGGTTAAAAACAAAAAACATCAAGCCATCGCCCATCACCAATATCGTGATTTTTGAAGAGGCAAAAATATAGAGAGAAATCCTTTGAGCTTACCTGTCGACAGCATTAATACCGCGGCGCAAACTTCCACAGTCGCAGATACTGAATGCGTTTAAAGGCCAAGCTTCAGAGGAGCGCGCGCGACGACCATAACGGACCAGTCATGTGTATATGCCTGTGTGTGTGTGTGTGTGTGTGTGTGTGAGAGAGAGAGTGTCACCAATACAGACAGCGCTTATCTCCCAGCAGCCAGGCTCGGCGTCATCCGCGGCGGCGGCAGATAGCGTCCGTGAGCGCTTCGCTAAGCTCCCCTGGTCTCGTTTTCTGGCTTTAATTCAACTCCATGCTGGCGACGACCGCGTCAAACACTCGCCATCTCTGCCCGGGTCTAGCGGAGACGTCGAGACGGAAGTCAAAACACAGGAGGCGTGCTATGCTAACGGCGCTCCAGATTGACACTCCCACGCGCCCCCGTCGTCCCTCGCTTTTGTTTTTTTATATATATATTTTTTTTCCGTCTTTTTTTTTTTTAATCACAGACGCAGTGTATGCACGTGTGAAACGCCAAAAATGATTCGCGTACATATGTCAGGACACGTGTTTAAATTGTTGCATGACGCGCTCTTTCATATGACAGCTGGACGTCACCAATTTACCTTATATTTACAGTTAGTGCGCATGCGTGGATGCGCATATTCGCTTTACGCGTTATAATCAATTCTTCTAACATTTTCTTTCTCACGCTGTTCTAATAGATACCTTTCCCCCTTTACATTCAGCCCGTAAGAGTCTATTGCCGTCTGGGTTTTTTTTATTTATTTATTTTTAGTGGTGCTAAATTTATTTATTTATTTATTTATTTATTAAATATCATATTCCCAAAGTGTGAACGCGTTGTTGCCATGGCAGCGCGTGAAGATTTCCAGACGTGGCACGCGTGCGCCCTCTACAGTTCGCAGTGCAAATAGACACCTGTGTCCCGTGACGAGCCTCATGCCTTATTACAAATTGTGATTCTATATATATATATATATATATAAATAGTAATAGTCCCCTGGTTTTTCTAAGTGAAAAATGTGAAGTGCTGTTACAGCTTGGGTGCAAAAAATATGAAGGCATGTTTGTGATCCTCTCTAAAAAAATAATACTAATATAAATGAGAATTCATGAATCTATACTGCTTTATCCTGGTTACAGGGTCACAAGGTGACAGGAGCTTATCACAGGAAACGTAGGACACAAGGCAGGAGACAGGGTGCCAGTCGAATGCAGGGCACACACCCTATGGGCAATTTGTGAATGCCAATTAGCGTTTAGTGTTTTTGCTAATCTGGAAGTCTTTGGACTGTGGGAGAAAACAAGACAACCTGGACGACCCACCAAGCACAGGAAGAACATGCAAACTCCAAGCACACAGACCCAAGGCAGGAATCAAACACTCAATCCTGGAGGTGTGAGGCAACAGTGCTAATCGCGACAACAGTAGTAAAAATTCACTTAAGGCATGAGGCGGGGTACACACCGGCGCCGATCCATCACAGGGCAAAAACCCACACACTCACACATTCATTCACACACTATGGGCAATTTGGGAACCCCAATTAGCCTATTCTGCATGTCTCTGGACTGTGGGAGGAAACCCACCAAGCACGGGGAGAACATGCACACTCCATGAGGCAGGAATCAACCCCAGGCCCTGGAGGTGCAAGGCGAATTGTATTTTTTTTCCCCAGTGCGAGAGAAAGTCATATCAATGTGTCTTTATGTTCCTGTCTAAAATAAAATGTAAACATAAAACGAGAATTTGATGCAAAAGTATGCTTATTGGGATGTCCCAACTGTTACCATATCATCACAGGGAAGGAAGGTACACAAGATTATTTATTTAATGACTAGTTTCTTGACTGGATGTGCACCATGTGATATCAAGTGCACATTTTGTCCCAAATGTTTACACAAACTGTGTATAGTTGTTATCAGGCCTCCTCGTCCAACGTCAAGGCCTAATTTCACTAATGATCATGTGGATGAATGAACAAATCCTTACAGCAATACTCTAAGACCTAGTGGAAAGCCTTCCTGTAAGACTTAAGGTTTATATAAAAGTGAAGTGGGGTTAAATCTAGAACAGAATATTCAACAAGCGCATTTGGAATGATTAGTCTGTTACCTGGACACTTTTGGTCATATAGTCTACACTGTAATGAATAACAACACAGTTCATTCATGTCTGCCACTTGCCATTCTCAGCTGCTAAGAAGCA